>JAQLOM010000015.1:7765346-7781646 GCA_030068315.1 Chrysichthys thysi
ATATATCTATATATATATATATATATATATATATATATATATATATATATATACATATACACACACATACACACACATACACAGTATATAAATCTTATTTATTATTAATACAATGTTGATATTCCTGAAAAAAAGAGGCTTATGTATGTGGTCTATTACCTACTGGCTTACCTGTTGAGACAGGATGCACCATCATAGCCTCCAGCTGCATAGAGTAGGCCATGAAGTACTGCCACACCTAAACAGCTCCTCCTGGTTCCCATAGAAACTTCTGGTTGCCAACCGTTTGTAACAGGATCATACGATTCAACAGTGGCCAAGTCAGACGTGCCGTCATACCTGACGTCAAGAAATTAAAGGTTAAATTCAATAGAATTTATATCAGTGGTAGGAACCCAGAGAAGGGATGAGTGACTTATATTTCACAGACTTTCAAAACTTCTTAGAATGCCAGTGATGTGCTAACACAAGCTGATGTGGATGCACTCCAATAACAGAGAAACCATTCCAGAGACATGGATAAGAGGCTCCCTACCCGCCTACAGCATACAGCTTATTTCCAATAGCAGCAACTCCGACTCGAGCCCGTCGTGTAGACATAGACGCCACCATGTGCCAGCGGTCTGTCCTGGTGTCGTAGGCCTCACAGTCTCCATGTATAGCAAAGAGACTGCCACCACCTAATGGAGATCACAACAGATGCTTAACTAGCATCAACTAGAAGCCAGCTTCACATAGAATACTGAAAATGTATCTTGATGTACCGACCCACAGCAAACAGCACGGGGCTTGCACCTTCGCAGCGTCGGGGCCGAGTGCGACAGTTACTCAGCACGCCCCTCTGCTCAGGCATCAGGTGATACTTCAGTGCCTCTATTAACAGATCCTTACACTCCGAATGGTGGCGCACAAGCAGCTCTGTGTCCACGTTACTCATCAGGAAGTCCCGCGTCAGCAAGGGCAAACGCACACACTTCATCAGCTGCAGAAAAATGTTGTCCAGTGTGTGTGAGTGAAGAAGACAGTGTATCAGACAGAGGGAACCAGAGAAGGGATGAGAAGAGAGAAGGATTTGTACAGTAAAAAGTATGCTTGGCAGGCAGGAAAAGACTTACTCTGGGTACATGCTGCCTCCGCCCATCAATATCATGTTTGACCCAGCTCAGTACAGCCCTGTACACTTCCTCCTCTGATGGAACATTTAAGTTGTCACTAGAGATAAGGTCCAGCACCTACAGCACACACAAGAGCAACATAAAATTTCAATTTATCCCATTTGATGCATATATATTATGCACATAAGTGCTCTGATCCTGAGAAATCTCTGGACATACACCAATCAGTCAATAACCAAGTGTACAAAATACATGGCATCTCTAGAAAAACTAAAAAGACACTAATAAACAATATACATGCACTGAATATCCTAATCATATGGCTGAAACCCTGAAGGATATAAGTGAAATATCTGCTCCTGAGTTGGAGTTGTCATCTGGGGTGCACTCGCTGCTGTTAGGAGTGGCCCATGTGGACTGCCTCGGTGTGCATCCAGGGGCTTTGGAGATGGCGTTGGCCTGCTGCTGGCATGGGGTTGTTCTGCTGCGGTGGCCCGGGACTTGGATTGCCATGGATTGTCTTGCGCTCAAGACTCCATTGGCGATTAGTTGAAACCAAGCAGACTATTCTTAAACTACAGTGAAAATGGTGCTATACAACTGAACTTTTCGACCACATAACACATGGATGTAGATGTGGGTTGTTATAATGGCACTATCTGGTGTCACCCAAATGAGGATGGGTTCCCTTCTGAGTCTGGTTCCTCTCAAGGTTTCTTCCTCTTGTCGCCTCAGGGAGTTTTTCCTTGCCACCGTCAACACAGGCTTGCTCATTAGGGATAGGGAGTAAATATACACATCATAAACCCTTTATATTCTCTTAGATATTGGGTGAGATTCACTGAAAATTATGTACTGTATGTACAGTAAACACAGTTGACACAGTATACAAACAACAACTATTGTAGATCATCGAGGAGTTTTATTTACAAAAAAAAAAATACACAAAACAGTTTTAAAAACATTTTATTTTTCCTGGTAAAGAACATCGTGATAGGCAGTTGCTGCCGCTGTCTCTTCATTTGAGTTAGCAGGTTTTTATACAATTCCACGGCACCATCAAGTGCATTTCTGAACTGCAAAGAGCGAATCATTTGTGGGTCCCATTCTTTAACCGATGACTTAAGCTCTTTAGCTAACTGTAAAATAGTGGCAAGGCGCCCGAGAGTTAGGACTTGTTCTTCTTCTTGTGCTTGATCCTCCTCTTGTTCTTTCTCTTCCTCGCTCGCTGACTTGGTCATTTCGGCCAGCTCTTCGTCGGTCAGCGGTTTTGAGTAGACCTCGAGCAGCTCAACGACAAAGTCATGTCATCAAAGCATCCTCCTCCTAGCCGTCTTGCCAGCCTAACTGTCTTATCAACTGCAGAGTGATGAATTTCTTCAGCAGAAAAGCCCTCGACCATTTCTGGCCACAATTTCTTCCAGCAGGCATTGACAGTCTCCTTCATGTCAATCAGTGCTCTCTGTACATTCACCAGGCACAATGCAATGGTGTAATTCTTCCAGTAGACCTTCAGGGAAAAGTCTTTGTCCGTTTCCATGGCATTAACCATGTGTTGCAGGGCGTTCTTAGTGTACAGTGCCTTGAAGGCCTGGAAAACCCCTTGATCCACTGGCTGAATCAGTGGTGCCGGCAAGAACTCTACTTTCACTCTTTGGAAGGAAAGATCCACAGGATGACTTCCGGCATTGTCCAGCAGTAAAAGCACTTTGAACTCAAGGCCCCTTTCTGCCTGATAGATCTTTACCTCCGGGATGAAACATTGGTGAAATCAGTCAACCGTCAGGAGTTTCATAATCCAGGCCTTCGGGTTGTGTATCCAGTAGACAGGCAGCAGGTTCTTATTCTTGTTTTACAGGGCCTGGGTTTTTTTAGACTTTTGGAGCCCAGGCATGAGCAAAAACCCCGCAGCATTGCCGCACATGACTAGCGTGACGTCATCTTTATGAGCCTTAAAGGTCCGGGCTCTTGCCTCCTCCTTTGTGATGAAGGTACAAGAGGGCATCCGCTTACAGAATAGGGCCATCTCGTGCATATTGAACACCTGCTCCAGCCGATATCCACCTTCTTTATGATGTTCTTGAAGGTGTCGCCGACATAAGTTTCTGCTGCAGCTTTGTCTGCGGAGCTAGCCTCTCCATGGAGACTCACAGTGGCCAAGTTGAATTGCCTCTTGGATTTTTCAAACCAACCCTTGCTGGTGGCAAAGTCACTTTTCTTGCTGAGGGAATCCGCAGAAGTTCCAGGTTGAGGGTCGTCCTCCAGCTCATCCCCGCCATCTGCAAACATTTCATGAAGCTGCTTGGCCTTCTCTCAGATTATATGGGTGTCCACAGGGATGTTTTCTTCCGGCAGTCCTCAATTCAGAGTCCTAAAGCAGATTCCATCCGGACCACAGCCTTATTCTGCCTGCTTACGACTCGTTGAATGCCCTGGTTATAAGACTCTATAAGCTATAAGCTCTTATCTTCATTTCAGCCTGCTTTATGTAGTGAACTGTGGACTCGATGCCGTAATGGCTTTAATTAGCTGCACGCTCTGAACGGGTAGCCAATTAGGAAGCATGTACTCTACCAGAAATAAACCCACGAACCAGCTGTAAATCACCAGAGGATTGCATTTTAAGAATTCAACAATGTTTCAAGAATTGAATGTGACCCAACTTTTATTTAATTTAAAACTTTATTTTTTAATTTACAAACTGCATTTCCTTTTTGATTCTCCCTCATATATATGAGCTTAAAGAGTCATCCAGGACTTGCATAGCACTTCAATCTTCAGTGTCATGCATAATTACAACCTTCTGAGTGTTCACACCGAGCAATTTCTCACCTTACTTGCTATTCTTTGCTCCATTTTAGCTTATGCCACTTCAGGCTATGTAAAGTTCCCGAGTAATTCACACCACTTATTATATTTCAAGCTTTTTCAAAAGTGTGATTTGTATTTTACTCTGCACAGAATTTTCTCCACACTGGCAAGGTCAGTGGATACACCCATGCCCGGTACAGTCCTGGTCACAAGTGCATACAGGTATGTTTGTGCATGAATACTGTATATACAGCATGTCTGTTGATGTAAGGCAAATGATCGTGGGTTTAAGCCTTAAATCTCGGCACATCACAGCTGAGTGGGCGCAGGGATAAATTGCATATTGCTGCAGTGACACAAGCCACCAACACCTGCTGTGAAGAACACAGAGCACAAAATGGAGAGACAGAGAGTGACAGAATCCAGGCAGAACAGCCCTTTTCATCAGCTTCTGCCCGCTTTTACTTTAAAAAGAGAGAATTAAGAATATACAAAAGGTTGCATGTAGAGAATACAGAGCCTTGAGAATGACAGGAACCAGCAGGAACATTGAAAAAATCATTCATGACACCTGAAATAATCAGGATGACCTAGAATAGGATTTGTGTCTTGATGCTAGTGTTGCACTGCTCAGTGAAGACAGAGATCTTAGCTTCTTGTTGGTATAATTTCATGTCATTGCTCACTTCCTTTACTCCATCTAGGGACAAGTGAAAAGGAAGCAGTACAGCAAATGTATTTGTCAACACAGCCAGCCTGCTTTGATCACTGAAGCTTCACTTTAGTCAGTACTTATTACTGACTTGTTGCCCAACTGTCTAACCAGTCACTGGTCATTAGAGATCTGTGTATGCACACTGTGTTATCACATTTCTATTTATTATTAATATTGTTCATTCTTTGCTAATTAGTGTTTGTTGTTTATAATTTTGTATTTAGACATTGTTGTCTGGTTGGAGAATTTACTTACATCACATCCTACAATAACAATAACTTGTGTATCCTGTCTTGGGGAGCCTCCTCTTTCCTCAGTTCCTCTCGTTCTATTTAATGTACTGATGCATCCTTAATGAGGGCACACTTCATTCGATTTCAGGGTCATGGGGTGAAAAGATGTAGGAATGAGGTATGCATTAAAGCAGGTGCTTTCAAACTTTTTTGTAGCCAGTGACCCTTTTAACTGCAAAATGAATTTCATGGACTCTGAGTACAGATTTATTGTATTTAAACATATACAGTAATATTCTGTGTGTGGCTTTAGAGATTTCCACTCACATTACTGCCTTAAAGGTGTAGTCATCGATTCGAATCCAATACACTTTTTGTCCAATTCAGCAAAGATCTACTTGTGGTCCAATAGCTGTCTGTTCTGTGTGAGTTGAAAAAAATTTGTGCTCTCATGCATCCCTGCTTCTGTAAACGGGGAATCAAAGAAAGTGACCTGGTTCGAGCCACACACCAATAGTCCATCCAATCACTAACAGGGGGTGTATTTGAACCAATCACAGCACAGGAGGAAGGGGAGAGAGAGGGGAGATTGGGGTGTCTTGGACTTGGCAATGTACTTCCATGAATGATGGGGGGGGTCTTCTGAAGGGAGGTGTGTTTTTGTTTGGTTGTTGAGTTCAAATATCAACAGTCATTCTCCACAATTAATGACTTCTCATTTAAGGTCTTTAGTTCAAGGCACTATTGAAGCAGGCTTAAAAACTATAAAAATTCAGTATAATAACAATGACGATCTCAAGTGAGATTCTTTTTAAAGAAACATCTAGTATATAGCATTCTTGATAGCCACTGTGTAGGTCTTTAGATAAAAATGTCTTCATACAGTAGCATGTTACTCCCAAGAGCCTTATTTTAAATGGAGGTAAATTATGTAAATAGGCTGATAACCACATTTCTGTTGATTCAGTAAATATTTGGTGACCAAAAATTAAATACTGAAATGAAGCTGCTGCTACATGTTGAACTCCTGGACAACGTTTTGGAAATCTCAGCCTACCGTTCTGTCCTCACCTGTTTGAGCGGCAGCAGCATGAATTCCTCAGTCTTGGACACCTCCACAAAGTGCTGCAGGACATATTTGTGGGCAGACTTGAGCAGGTCGCTGCAGGAGTGCGTGTCAGCAAAGCCACGGATGCCCAGGCAGTTAGACGGGTCCAGCTGACTGAGCAGGAACTTGCAGCAGGCGTCTCTCACTCCGTTCAGCTGCAGGAGGCTGGCTGCTGGGAGCAGTGTCTTCACACACCAAACACACAACCAAGAACCATGAAGCTTAACCACTGCCAAGATATACTGTACAGTAGAATCTTTTTCCTGTATCATCATAGGGCTTGATTAATTAAACTCCTGTCCATATTTGGGAGTGGGACAGCCACTCACATCTGGCATTTTCATGCGTCTTAAATGCATTTTTAATGACCACTTGTGGTCGTGTTTTATGACTAGAAGAGTCACCAGATCTGCCGAAAACAACCAAATATTACCTAAAAATCATTCCCCAAAAAGTGTTTATATTTAGCCATGTTAAATGATTTCCTAAATAAATAATAAAATGCATAGTTTGCTCACACAGTCATCAGTTACAAGCCCAGATTTCCACTGCAGTTTCATGCAAAACAGAAGCAATATTTAAAAAAATGTTGAGAAAACACAATTGCAAATGGTGTGTGTTTCCACTGAGTGATCTTATGCAATTAAAGCTGGGTTTTCTCCTCAGCAATAGTTTTTCCTCTCACAATAGCTCTTACAGGGCACTCCTTTTTCAAACAGGAAATGCCTCCATTTAGTCTTCATGTCATGCAACTTAAATGCGAAAAATGTGTTTCCATTTCAATTTTGTGAAATACTGCTTTAACAATTTGTCTGAAAAACTCATGTGAGCATCTCATGTGAGCATTCAAAACTTTTTGCCTATTGCATAGACTTTTTGAACCCCTTTCATGTATAAAAACTTGCTTAAACGCTATTGAATATATATTTTTTAAAGACTTAATGAATGGATACTGAATTCAACACATATTTTGTTAGCAGAAGCCAGGAAAGTTAGTCTAAATTGGGACAAATCAATTACCTCACTAGATGCTTTGATGTGATTACTTGGGAAATGTCTAGGAGTCTGCGTCTGTACGTTTAGAAGATAAAGCTGCTGATTAGATATTAAAATAAGTGTATTGGATGTTTCACTCTAACTTCTTATCCTTGATAATTAATACATTTTTTGGGAGATGTTTTTTAACATGGAGACCTTCACCAAGGACAACAGTCAACTTTTCAATGATATGCAACCGCAAGTACGTTATATGTCTGTATATACACTTCCCATGGAGTCATCGTACTAATACACTGGCTACGTTTTTGTCAAAACTAAACTTTACTCCCATCTACTGGATTTTAAAATGCATGTCATTGTTGAGCACAGTCTTCTGCCAAGTCCAATTGCCATATCCTGTAAAGTTATCGAAAGTGAAACTCAATTAACGGATCTGCCCCGTGACTTAGATACTCTCGAAAATGTAATTATTCTTTTCCAATCTCCCATGCTACACCCTTCCACCAAGTTTCATGGAAATAGAACTGGGTGGAAATTTCTTCCAAAGAACTAGCCTGTGAAGGGCCACATTTTTTATGAGGTCTAAATTTGTTTGGCATTATTTGACATATCCCCACTGACACCTAACAAATCACAATACTCTCAGAAAAGCCTTTCTACAGACTACATGTTATACAGTGCTGTCCAAAAGTCTGAGACCACTAATGAAAATTCACCTATGTTGCATAGGTTTCTAACTTAATACAACAATTTTCATGACAAATTGTGTTATTGACAACACTGCGAACACAATGAAAAGTATAAACTTTTTTTTTTTTTGCTTGAAATGACTGTGTGCCCACGGGCTGGCATACTCTCCAAAGGTTTGGGCAAAACCTTAGATCCATTTTAGATCAAATGCATCAAGGTGTCATCTGAACACTTGCTTCCATAGAAGAGGTTAGGCATGAAGAAAATCTGACCTTTTGTACAGAGCAGTTAAAAGGGGCCAGCTCACCCTTCCTTCAGCACTCATCTCCAACTTTTTCTTGAAACTTTGAACACAATATGCCTTATCTTTTCTTTCTTTAGTGTCTACCCATGAAACAGCCAAGCCCGGATTGAGTCTGTTACAACGGAACAACCATAAGAAAATGGAATTGGTTAATCGAAATAATTTAAAATATACTATGCCAAAAATTCTTTAATTTTAACTATGGCCTAGGACGTTGCCGAATTGTTGCAGATTTTAGGAATATCAATGGCATCAAAAATGGCAACTCGCTGCTTGACACAGAGGATTCTGGGAAGGGTGAGCCAACCATTTAACATGGTCAATGTCACAAATTTGCATATATTTAAGAACCTAAAAAAATAGAGCAGAATCTTCAATATTAAATATGCAGTATATTGAACATTTACTTTCTTTGTTTTAAATATTAAAAAAAGTGTAAAACCTTCTGTTTATTTCCAGTTTTAAATTTTTAAAAAGTCACAGATTTTCAGTGTGGTCTCAGACTTCTGGGCCTCACCCTATTTCACAATACTGATATCATATTACCTAGATTCACACAAAGCATACTTCTTATTGTAAAAATGTTCTCGTAGTATCATACTATTAGGGACCATAATGTATTTTCCCCAACTGAAAAAAGAAAGTGTGCACCTGACATAATATGGCATGAACTTAAGATGCATCATTGCATTGCATAGTAAAATCTAATTTATTAACGCATAATTATTAATAAGTACTATGCCTTTATTATTTCGAAGTTCGACCAATCATTTTTTTTTACCAGTAATTTTATTTTTTTACATTTATTCTTCCTCTCTAAACTGTTTTAGCACATGCTCTCATCTCCACTGCTATCAGTGGTCAATTTCCGTCAAGTCTCTCGGACAGTTCTCACACAAGTTGCAGGTGTGGCTCCAACGGGTTTTCGGAATGAAAGTCACTGTGTCTCTCTCACCATAGTGCCAAGGGGATTTCAAAATAAATGTCCCAGACCCTGTTTGAGTCACGTAGAGGATCATCATGGAGGAGAAAGAATTACCATACTGAACTGCATAGAATCATATTGCTTTGAATCGTATTGTGTCGAATCAAATCATGCCTAATCGCATTGTATCACATTAGTATGTGCTTCATATGTATCTTTTACTGTATCGGATCTTTTGCATCAAGATGCATCAATGCGCCAAGATGTGTATCGGATCAGGCTACGTGATGGAGAAGCACATCCCTACATACTCTGACATTTCTCCCACACCAGATACCCTTAAGTTGTACCTGCACGTTGCCTTCTCCGACTACTATCTCAGCAGTGTAGGCATACTGCACCAACTGCTCCAGTGCCTGTGGATCAATGTCATGCAGCGTCACGTGGGTCTGGCGGCTCTCCGACATCTCATCTGCGCGAACACATGCACACATGCACACAGAAAATTTCAACTAGCAGATTTGACATAAAAGAAAGGTCACATTGACAGGGGGTTAGAAAGCATGCTAATAATAAAGCCTGACATTTAAGTTAAATTAAGTAACTTGAGCAAAGCAAGGTGTGCTTATCAAATCAGGCTGCAGAGTCAAAGAGGCGTTTCATTCACATATACATGTTCCAGTATTTCTTCTCTTCTCATTCTAGTATTTTCTCCTCTAATCTCCCTGTCACAGTGAGGGGTACTGGTCCGCTTTGGTTTAAATGAACTGCTCAGAGGTCAGAGATGAGGTCAGGGGTCTGTTGGTGTCTGGAAAGATCAGAACAGTAATGGCGCACTACTGTCCACTCTGCCCTGAGATGTCCCATCACACTCTGAGGGTCAGTGGTGATGAGGACAAATAGGAAAAACACCTGCTGACCTATGACCGGAAAGGGAAAAGAATACACATGGAAAACACAGGCCAATGGGAAAGGAGGTGAAACAGGAAATGATCCAATAGGAAGCTGAACAAATTTTTGCTCTGAAACGAAAACACCAACAGTATTTGCTTGAACTATCATGGTGTCATATGCTCTTTCAAATATGTATAATTATAATAACAAATACAGAGGATTCATTTTGATTTATTGACTACATTATATCCTGTCAAATCCTTTAAATTGCGTTTGAATGCAGGTTTAATCCAATGATTACATTACATTCACACAGATGGGACAAAATAAAACACAACATAGATGAACGAGAAGAAACATAGAGCCTGAAATTTAGCCAACATATTGATATGGTCCGAGGTATGTGATGGTATACACTACAAGATCACCTACTAGTAAACATGGCGTGGAAGTAGGGGCTGCAGGACGCCAACACCACTTTGTGGGCCTTGATCTCCTTGTTGGCGACATGCAGCACGATGTCGCAGAGCAGGCCACGCTGCCGCATCCTGTTCATGGACACGAAGGAGTCGTGGTAGTGGCGTTTGGAGTTATGCGAGATGCTGTGGCCGTCGCGATTCAGCAGTTGCATGCCTCCCTCCATCATGGCGCTGTGCTCTGAGGCTTGCTCCTGCCTGAGCCTCAGTTTCAGCAACTGCACACAAAAACACGGCTCCTGCTTATCCAATGGTCGTGCGTTATTCGCGCTCATGATATACGCAGAGAAAAACTGTTTTGCTCATAAGAGAGAATGACAGTGAATGTTAAGAACTCACAATTACTGTACAACAATTTTTTAAAACCAAATTATAAACCAATAAGGCCATTAGAGAAGTGCAATGAGAAGGACAACTGCAAGATCAAGCTCTAGATTTTATGGCCATGTGGACAGGTGTGGTGCGCTTGGAGAATGTAGATGCATTCTGTGCTAACTAAATGTCATTCTGTGGTTCGGTGTATTTTATAATGGGACACACTCCACTTTGGGCCATAGCCTAAATATCAAAACTTTATAGATCTGCTCCAGAAGCAAAAAAATCACAACTAAACTCAATCTTAAATTCTGACAGGCTGAATCAGCCTGAATTGCGTGCGTGAATTTTTATAGCCATTGCCTGATTTATGAAGGTCAATTTCTCAATGTTCTTAAGAAGATTAAAGAATAATTCCTAACAATTCCTAAGTGTCTCAAAAGTCTGGGTCCACAGACAATGAATTATGTAAATACTGAAGTTACAACAGTTGCTCAAATTGACAGCCTTGGACATTGTAATACTTGTGTATCCAATGAAACTGATTTCCTTGCTTATGCTAACTCGAGCACTTTCTTGTGCCTCACATTACAGGCTATACTTTTGTTCGCTAACCAACAGGAAGTGGTTCACCACATTTAACTCCCTGAACAGCAAATTTGGCATCGTCTATGACGGTGGACTCATCGCTGGGCCGCTGCAGAACCCTAGAGCTTTATTAAATTATGAACACTTCAAATTTTCAATGATGGCTTAGAAGACTCCATAACAGCTGCTTTATGTCATTGGAAAACAAATACACACAAAAAAAGCTTCTTGTCAGAAACCGCTGGCTCGACATGCAATGAGGACTAAACCATCCTGGAGATGGAAAAGTGATAAAAACATCAGTTGCTTGTGGAAAACTAATAAAAGCAGAAATAAAGCAATGCTTCTGAAAATATGATTTGCCATTTAGTTAATTTAATGTTTCTGGAGTAATATCTCCTTAAAAGCATAATAGGCAGACAATTCCCTGAAGCTACAATGCTGGAGGTTAAAAAAAAAAAGTTAAGGGAAAAAAGCAACAGACTGCACAAAGGTTATTTCTAGGTATATTGTAAGATAAAGGAAGCTAAACCTTACTTTAAAGCTTTTTAGACCTCCAAAGCAATGTTTAGCCAACCTTCCTGCTATGATGTTCAATGTGAGACAACATGATGTGCAGCACATATAAATCTAACTCACAAAAAAGATTTTATTGGCATCGTCGTATTGAGCGACACTCAATAAATTTATACTGGACAGTATAAGTGGTCCAGGTATCTGCTCTTAATTTACTGTAATTCTTCTATCTGGAACAGAATAAACCTGTATTTGTGCCTTGACTTATGTCATGTTATGTTATGTTATGAGGCTAACTTGAAAATCCTTCTTTCAGAAACAGGCCAGCATAGGGATCAAAAAACAAGGCAGAGCACAGCGGTGTTCGCACAATCTAACCATTATCATCATGTAATCATTATTATAGCTATAATTTCAAAGGTACCTTAGAATAACATATTCTCGGTATGGCAATAGCATATCATTTCTTCGTTTCAGGAATCTGTTTGCCATTTTCGGGCAGAGTTGTTAGCGCCGCCCCTAGCGGAAGTCATCGATTCTGGAGAAAGATTGTTGATAGTTGAATTGAACAGCCAGACGAATACACGCGTCCCTTCAGTGCCCCTTCAGAAGCTCCACCCCCAAAATTCACAGATGTGCATTGCCAATGGCGGCGACACTAACAGCGACACCCCCATCCCCCCGATCCCGATCCCCGTCCCATCCTGTGATGTTCAGGGATACACTCCCTGTTACTGACCGGCTGGAATAGCATTGTGTTGTTCGGTCTGAGACATTTCCTTTGTTTCCCTGTGTTTGAAAACCAGATTTTTTTCCCATCACACGCACAGAACAGACAGCTAGCAGCCTGTGAGGAGATAATTGCTGAATTTGATGAAACGTGCATTAGATTAGAATCAATAACTGCACCTTTAACACATATTCACAAAGTATGCAATGAGCCAGCTGTGGATTACTGAAGGAAAGCGCAAACAGGACTAAGAAAGGCACAAAAAGGATTTCATGAATTTTCACTTCAAAATACAGGTAGTCCTCAATTTAGGCTGGAGATGGAGATGCACGAAGTAGCTTAGGGTTTAAGACACTGGACTACTGATCGGACGGTCGAGAGTTCGAATCCAAGCACTACCAAGCTACCACTGTTGGGCCCTTGAGCAAGGCCTATAACCTCAACTGCTCAGTTGTATAACAAAAATGAGATAAAAAAAATGTAATAAAAATGGATAAGGGTGTCTGCCAAAAGACTGTAATGTAATGTAAGATGCGTCTGGCCACACCCATCGTGGGTCAAAAATATCGTAAGTCAAACAACTGTGTTGAACCACTTAGCCTAGCTTAGGTATCTCAGCCTAGCTTAGCCTATCTTATGTAACCAGGTTGAAATTATAGGTTTAGAATTTATCGCTTTTCCTGTTTGGTTGAAATTTCACCAACATCTCTAATGTTCTTTTATCTGATTATAAATATTTGTGTTCAGACCACAGTCCCATTTAAGAAAAAAGGGCAATTTGGAAGTGTCTGCATTCTGGGTACTGTCGCTTTAAGACTGCCGGCAGCCGTTGTTTACTTCCTGGTTGAGGCAGAGGGGAGTGTTTAATGATGCTCATGCTGAAAATGAATTGTAAAGTTTTAATATCGTAAAATGAGTGAGTGTGTAGTCCTGTTGTGTTGTTTTAGTTTTAAAGAATATGTATTTATGTTATCAGGTGAAGTTCAGTTGTTTTAATATTTATTTTGTAGAGATTTGTATCATACTCCACAGGGCTACGAGCTCTTTACGTGCTCTGTTTTGCTAACAGACCAATATTTTATGCTGTGGAACGAGTTAACATTTAAGCGAGATTTCATTTAAATCACATTTCTGTCAAAAGAGAGGGTTTGTCAGAGAGTTTTAAACCTGATGTGGGCCTCCATAACCTCCGTAAGTTGTGTGAGAGAGTGAGACATCACGCGAGGTGAGTGGTCCGAGCATCGAACGTGCACTTCCAGGTGTCGGCCGTGTACTTCTGGGTGTCATCTAAACGTCCGCGTACATCATACACTGTCACTCTGGCTTGCTAGCAATGCCGGCCCGTGAATTTCTTATACTTTCTAAATATTTTACAATTTTTAGTGGCTCACAATCGTCGTCAACTTCGAAAAAGCACAAGTTGGGCCATTGTAACTTGGGGAGCACCTGTTGTTTAATCTGTAGCATCTTTTCAAGATGTCATTAAAGTCCATGGATTGCAACAGACTGCATGTAGTGCGACATCAGCGTCATACGGTGGCCTTTAAGGGGATGGTTCATGCTTCCCAGAAGCCTCTGTGCCAAGTAGTGAGTCACCATTTTCCATGCCCATCAATATTCCACTGTGTCACATTTGAAAAACAATCCGTGAAATTGAAGATATTCTGTCAAAGTAGTAAAGAATCTGAATTCTTTCTACATAAGGAAAGAAAATATCAAGCATGTTGTGTTCAGAACTTCCCCGTATGACACGTGCGTGATGAAAAAGTTCGAGACGGATCTCAAAGGGGTCGCGAATATGGAATTGGTGGAGATTTTTCTGCGGTGACAAGCTTTCAAAACCCAGCGGCCTGTATGTAAACAAAACCAGTGAACTGGATTCTGTGAAGAGTGAACTTGCCCCTTTAAATCACCTGTAAAGATCAAGACTGAGGTAAAATAGAGGACAGCATACCAGTACTAACGATGTTGCTTTCAATCCTCCCTTAAAGAAAAGAAAAGAAAAGAAAAGAAAAGAGAATGGCACAAAAATGCTATGTGCAGTTGCTGAGTGACCTCTACAACTATTTGGTCCGTCCTAAATGCACCCTTTTGTCAAACAAACAGCTAAAGCAAACAAACCACCCTTTTACAGCTAGACTCCTTAAAGCTAGCAAAGAAAAATCACCTCGTGTAAGTGTTGTTTCTGCATGAGCCCCTACCCAGACGACCTAATGAAATGCTTTACTCTGAAAGACCACCATCATCATCTAATAATCCATCACACCCCAACACGCACGCACGCTCACATTACGTATGTTGTGTGTAAACACAGTGGTTACCATGCCAATACTCCCATCCCTCTAGACACCACCACCCATCTGTCTGACTCAGCATACTGAGTCACATCACATCACATCACAACACAGCACAACACCAGATGCAATGACTAAATGCAGCTTTGCATCCTTTCCAAGCCTGGTGATGAGAACAGCTGTGTCTGTGGTTTACCGCCTATAGTGCCTATAGTGCATATGGCTCAGCAATGCAGACTCTCAGCACTGCTCTCTAAAATGACTGAGCATCACCATCATCACCATCATCATCATCATCACCTCACCTCATGCCCCCCCTCCTCTGATTTACACACAGGATCCCCAGGGGAAACACTGCTTTCTTACCTGTAAAGACACACGCCTCCTTCCCCGATCTGCTCCTCCTTTGGGAGTGAGTGAATTCAGACACACTTGCTCAGCCAGCTGAGTCGTGCAGTCCGTGCGCCCTGTGCATCCAGACCTAGTTTGCGCTTTTTCTACGTTGTTGACGTAAATGCAGCCGCACGAGTGCCGCGCGCTGACGTCATTATTTAAGGTCGCGTGCCTGACCCGTTTGTGTACATGTTGTCTGTAGCCATACCTGACATGTACGCACTGATCCATATAGTCCAGCACACAATAGGAGCAATATCTCCCAACAGTGAGCTAGTGAGGAAATAAATGGCACGGCCGCTTTGCTTAGTGTTTCTCACGTCAGGAAATCCGTCCACCTTAAAACGGTATTGGAGAGCCTGTCTTGGGTCTTTAAATCCAAAGTGTTTTTTTTTTATTGTGCATATTTAAAAATTACCGTTATCGTTTGACCATTTAGAGATGTTGTTTATTTATTTATTTATTTATTTATTTATTTATTTATTTTTTAAAATGGGAGAGGGGTTTCAGAAATAATAGGTAGCAATAGGCTAGCAGCACCGAGCTATGGACCGAGCACCACCAGTTCACCGGTAGCAGCTGTTTTAACGCAGTTAGCAACCCGGCTAGCTGTGACTGCTCGTCTCTCCAGCTCCAGACTGTCACAGCTTGAACAAAAGGCGCTGAGAGGAAAGAAGTTGCTGTTTGTCAGGCTAGCTTTCAGACCTTAAGGTTCCCTAGAGCTCATTCTTACTTTACTTCTTACTCCATCAAACAAACAAAGGCTCCGACGGATGTCATGTTATTGTTTGGTTAAGTAAGTAATGTTATTGTTCCACCTCAGAGCAGAACTCACCTGACGCCGTCGCCTGGGTCTGAATGGCAGCGCCTGCTTCTTCCACCGGTGAAAAGCTTTCTCCAGCTTTACCAGCACTAGCAATGTTATTTCCTTACAACAATGTTTTTTCCCCACCCTTTAGGCTGAGACTGTACACGAAAAGCGAAAACAAATAAACGGACATGTGGTAATTACGTGTAGCATCCAAACACAGAGCTCTCTCACCGGGTTGCCAGATCCGCCTGAGCAAAACAAAATCCCTTTTCATAATGGAAAACACTTCTACACTGTATTAGGTATTATACATAGTACTGTATTAAAGGAAAAAAAAAAAAAAAAAAATATATATATATATATATATATATATATATATATAT
>JAQLOM010000015.1:7805428-7822591 GCA_030068315.1 Chrysichthys thysi
CCCCCCCCCCCCCCCCCCCCCACCTTTGGTTCTTTTTATCATGATGACGACTGTTAGGCCCACATCCTGTTTAAGAGGCGCTGAAGGCTATGCCTGGGACACCCAACCACAGGCTATAGTCCTACTCTCACACACATACACACACGTCCAGCTACTTTCAGGCCTCACACACACTACAAGAAGGCAGCAGTCCAGCTTCTTTCTGCAGCATGGCCACTCCTCGCTCATTCACAGACGCACACACACCACACACAGGCCACATCCTGTTCTTTGGCCAAAGCTCAGACCTCCAAAGCACTGTTAAAAGTCAAGCCCTGAATATTTATTCTTTTGGCCTGTAATGATTCATGCGGGTATTTTAAAAGGCCAGCTCCAGCTAATCCCTGCCTTTTATTGTCGGAACACGACTGTGCTTATGATCAGAATAGTATTTTTATACATACCTTCGCAACCAGATAATGATCATATAAAATTCTGATTATTGTTAAGTTTAACTGATTTGGCAGGTTTTGCTAATGCTGTAAAACGTCATGAACGTGCAGATTCTTTATGCCATCCTCTCTCTCCCCCTCCGTCCAGCTGAAAGCTTTTCTGAAGGAATGCAAAGTGGCCAATTACTGCAAGCAGATCCGCCAGCTGCTGGAGAAGGTACAGGAGAACTGCAGTCACATCACAAGCCGGAGACAGAAGGCTGCTTTTGGCGTAGCTGACACCGCTGCTGTGGTAAGTGTGCTCGTGTGTGCTTGCTCATCAAGCCGTGGAGCATTTTGAGGCCATTATACATTCACGCTGACCTCTTGCCTTTCCAGACAGCAAGCGTACTGTACCACACCCCTCCAAGTTTCGACCCTGTACACACAGACACATTTGTGTGTGTATTTTAAAGGCACAATGGTTAGTTTGGTCTGGCCTTTTACACCTGCAGATGTGATATTTCAAGTTCACCACGTCCGCCCGACTCTTCGCTGAGGTTGGCTGGCTAAAAAATAGAAGACAAGAAAAGACAGCATGTGCACATTTAATGTTCTTTTGGTTGTGTGATTTGCATTTCTGTACAGTTAAATTAACTAGCTAGGTTTTTTCCCAGGTGAAGGTTGTGGAGGTGGCAATATTAAACTTGCATCCCAATTTGTACACCGTGATGCAGCTCGTGAAATATCTATTTAAATAGCTATTTAAAAAATAAGACTTAGTTTCATCAATATCTTTATAAAACAGTGCTTTGGTGTAGGTGTAGCACTATTTATACCACAGCACCATCATATAAATGCCAAGAAGTTTGGAGAACTTGAATGTGATTGGTCAGAAGGTGTTAATTAACTTTCAGTAGCAGAAGCAGCTCTGAGAGTCATGTCGGCTTAAGGCAAATCACAAGTTTGTATTAATGCACTCATTCTATTATATTATTTCTATAGAAATAACTCCTTCGCAGCGAAATGTATGGCAGATGCTACACATAATCAAAGACTGGTAAAAAAAATTAGAGATGTGTAATTGTTTAAAAATAATAATAATAAAGTAAAATGTCTAAGTAAAGATATGGTCAAGCAAATTGACAAAGGCAAAATGTCACAGTACGTTGTGTTGTAAATAAAGTACATGATCTGTAAATCATGTAAACCTGTATTTAATAGAAAATACAACAAGTAAAGCAAATTGAGAAATTGGATTGTTTTATGCTCATTTTGAATTTGATGCCAGCAACACATTTCAAAAAAGTTGGGATGGGGCGTATTTACCACTATGTTGCATCAACTCTTCTTTTAACAGTACATGTACTCAGTAAACATTTAGGAACCGAGGAGACCAATGCTGGAGTTTTGAAGGTGAAATGTTATCCCTTTCATTCCTGATGTAGGATTTTAGCTGCTCAACAGTTCAAGGTCTCCTTTGTCATTTCATGATGTGCCAAATGTTTTCAATGGGTGACACGTCTGGAACACAAACAGGCCAATTTAGCACCCAGACTCTTCTACAACAGGGCCTCGCTTTTGTAATGCATGCAGAATGCAAAGCTTTTTCTGAACAAGACATCATCTGAATGGCAGCATATGTTGCTCCAAGACCTGTATATATGGTTCAGCATTGATTGCGCTTTCCTGCATGTGCAAGCTACCCATGCCATGTGCACTAATCAACTCCCAGACGATCACAGATGCTGGCTTTTGAACTGTGTGCTGGTAACAAGCCGGATGTATCCTCTTCTATTTAGCCCGGTGAATGCAAATGTTTATATATGGTTTCGTCTTTGCATGGTAGAGTTTTAACCTGGGTTTGTGGATGCAGCAACAAACTGTGTTCAGATAGTGGTTTTCGGAAGTGTTCCTGAGCCCATGCAGTGATTTCCACAACAGACCTCATGTCTGGTTTTTAACATGGTGTCACCTGAGGGCCCAAAGATCAAGGCCATCCAAAATTAAGTTTTGGCCTTGTCCCTTGTGTAGAGATTTCTCTGGATTCTCTGAATCCTTTAATTATATATTGTATTATAGATGATAATCTCCAAATTCTTTCCAATTTTTTGTTGAACATTATTCTTAAATTGTTGCACCATATGCCCATGTAGTGTTGAAGCCCTCCCCAAATTTCCTGCTGAGAGACTCTGCTTCTTGAGATGCTCCTGTTATACCCAGTCATGTTGGTGTCACTGATGTGTTGCCAATTAACTTGATCAGTACCAGTACAACACCCACAGGTATTGATTTTTAGCACTAATTGTAGCCCTCATTTTGGTCAAAGCCAACTGTGGTAGAAACCAGAATGTGTGTGTGTGTGTGTGTATATATACAGCATTTTACGGTAACTGCTCTTTGAATGGTTGCAGTATTAATCTCCAACGAACTCTGCAAAGCGAGGAAGAAGTTGAGCTGTCCACTTAGTCTAAGTACAAAGATGCTGCAGGCCAGATTTGTCCGAAAACACTTCCGTCTGAGTAGCTCATTTTTTGGACTAGAAAATAAACATGTTTTGAGACATTATGTATTCCACTCGCAAACATTGTACAGTGGACCCTCAGCTCACAAATTTAATTCGTTCTGAGACTCTGTTTGTGACCTGATTTGTTTGCAACCCAAATCTGTTTTTACCATTGAAATGAACTTAAATACAATTAATGTGTTTCAGCCCTCAAAATATGTTTTTAAAGTGTATTATGGGTTTATGGTCAGGCTATGCCTGCCACTGGTAACCAGTGTGACCTGGTGCCACCTGCCTCATACAGAGAAGGAAAATTCTGTCAAAAACCTCCACTGCCTCATGGCCACATCTCTTTTGGGGAAAGGCTTCAGGAGTAAACCTTGAGGAAAAATCTGGATCTGGAGTCCCATAGACAGTTCATGGTTGCATGCAATCTCACTCTGGCAACTCCTGCGATGGCACTAGTCTCAAACTGTATCGGCTCTGCCCCACCGTTGGATCAACCAGTGCCATGGAGAGGGAGAACCTGCTTCTTGGGCAAGAGCTGGTCCTTCACACTACCCTGCCCTGGCTTGTGCCCTGGAGAGGACACTCCAGCTTCGCTTCACAGCATCGCAACAACACAGGAAGCAGCAGTCTACCGCTTATAAGCTGCAATGCTCGATTAGCGTAGAGTGTGGCACCAGAAGTTGCTTCCGACGGTGGGAGAGATCTTCGCATCTCATTGGACAGCTACCGCCCACCTCAAGTTGGGCAGTCCCCAGCAAGTAAGGTGCTGTCTCACCACAGCCTGCCTTCCTCATGGGGTGCATGGGGATAAGGAAATCCAACAAGCAGACCGCAGCTTCCACACCAGGCAACAATACACCAAGAAGAGACCAGCTCTTAAACTGGGATGTTGGAACATCCGTACCTTGACAACTGGACTTTCTCCAGAATATCATTAACTATTGAGACCAAAGGTAGACATAGCTGCTCTGCAAGAAACGCGCCTAGCTGAATTGTGATCCTTGAAGGAGAAGAACTACTACGCCTTCTGGCAAGGAAAGAGTGCTGAGGACCGCCGAGACCACGGAGTAGGGTTTCCAGTCAGGAACACATTACTGAAGATAGTTGAACCAGGTGACAAGGGATCAGAACGCCTGCTGACACTCCACCTCCATACCTCTAAGGGGCCAGTTACACTCATTAGTGCCTATACCTCAACCTTGAATTCAACACCTGAGGCAAAAGACGAGTTCTACACCAACCTGAACGACATCATCAAGAACATCCACAGCAGCGAACACCTCATCTTCCTCGGCAACCTCAATGCCAGGGTAGATGTAGACCATGACTCTTGGCCTTCTTGCTTGTGTTCCTTTGGAGTTGGCAAGATCAATGATGATGGTCAGTGCCTGTTGGAGCTTTGCTCTCATCACGGCCGCTGTGTGACCAACTCCTACTTCCAGGTGAACAGCCACAACAGAGTGTCATGGCGCCACCCTCGATCTAATCACTGGCACCAGCTCGACATAGTCATCGCCAGATGTACAAGCCTCAAGCACGTGCTTCTCACCCGCTCATACAACAGCGCTGACTGCGACTCTGACCACTCACTGGTATGCTGCAAGATCAAGCTGCAACCAAAGGAACTTCTTTACTCCAAACAAGAAGGGAAGCCACACATTGACATGACCAAGATGCAACATCCAGAGAGACTTGAGGAATTCACAAAGTCTCTCGAGGATGCTCTGTCTGCAGGCTACCCATGCAACACCGCTTCCGAATCATGGAACCACCTGTGTGAGGCAATTCAGAAATCAGTGCTTGTTACCTTTGGGAGGAAAAACTTCCAAGGACTGTGACTTGTTTGATGCCAAGTCTGTGGAGTTGACCCCTGTTATTGAGGCAAAGCGTGCTCACCAAGAGAGAAGACCCTCCAAGCACTCAGATCAACCAGGAGAAAAGTACAGCAAAGTGTGCAAGAAGATGCACCAACGAGTACTGGCAGGAGCTCAATCATGACTTTCAGAATGCAGCAGCAACAGGCAACATCAGGGGCATGTACAAGGGCATCAAAGAAACTCAGACCAACGCAAAGCAAAACAGCACCCCTGAAAACCAGTAGCGGAAAAATGGTTACAGACAAAGCCAAGCAGATGGAGAGAGAGTTGGAATACTATTCAGAGCTCTACTCCAGAGAGAACATCCTTGTCACCTCAGCACTGGACGCCATCGATCCTCTGCCTATCATGGAGGAGCTAGATGCTGAACCAACACGGGAAGTCAACAAGGCTGTCAAAAGGTTAGCCTGTGGCAAAGCTCCAGGGAATGATGGCATCCCCCCAGACCTGATCAGGCACTGCAAGACCACCCTTCTGCAGCCTCTACACGACACTTTGCCAGTGTTTGAGTGAAGGTGGTGTTCCACAAGACATGAGAGATGCCAAGATTGTCACCTTGTACAAGAACAAAGGTGATTTGGAGCAACTGCAGCAACTACAGAGGAATCTCCCTCTTGAGCATTGTGGGCAAATTGTATGCCAGAGTCTTCTTAGTGCGTCTTTAACAGCTAGCGGAACGCGTCTGCCCTGAATCCCAATGTAGCTTTCGAGCAGAATGATCTACAATGGACATGATCTTCTCCCTTCACCAACTGCAGGAGAAGTGCAGGGAACAGCAGAAGCTCCTCTACATCGCCTTCATAGCCTTGACCAAGGTCTGCGACCTCGTTAGCTGGGATGGGCTCTTGAGCATCCTCTTGAAGATCAGATGCCCCCCGATGCTTCACAGCATGATCAGATCTTTTTACAATGGTGTGAAGGCAACCATTAAGTATAAGGACAGCATGTCCACACCAGTTGACATCAAAAGTAGTGTGAAGCAAATCTGCATCCTTGCTCCAACCCTCCTCTTCTCCCTTCTACTGAAACATGCTTTTGGGAATTCACCCGAAGACCAGGCGGCAGACTCCAACATCGCAAGACTCAGAGAAAAAATCAAGGTGCGTGAGACCATCGTTAGAGACGTGCTCTTTGCCAATGATGCAGCAATCACCTCTCATACTGAATAAGATCTACAGTGTCTGATGGACAGACTGCAAAGACTTCGGTCTAACAGTCAGCCTGAAGAAGACCAACATCCTGAGCCAAGATGTAGACACAACACCTGTCATCAGCATTGACAATTATGAACTTGAAGTGGTACATCAGTTCACCTACCTTGATTCCATCATCAGCAACAACCTGTCCTTAGATGCTGAAAATAACAAACACCTTGGCAAGGCCGCAGCAGCCCTAGGACGACTGACTACTCATGTCTGGGAGAACCCCAAACTGACCCCTCCAACCAAGATGGCAGTGTACAATGCCTGCGTAGTCAGCACCCTCCTGTATGAGAGTGAATCCTCGACAAACCTATGCCAAGCAAGAGCAGAAGATGAATAGTTTCCACATGCGATGTCTTCGCCGCATCCTTGGCATCAGCTGGAATGACAAAGTGCCTAACGCCCAGGTTTTTGCCCGTTCCAGCCTCCCCACCATGTATACGCAGCTCAGACAGTGCAGACTGCGCTGGCTTGGCCACGTGTGCCGTATGGAAGACCATCGGATCCCCAAGGACATCATCTGTGGTGAACTCGCATCTGGCAAAAGACCCCAAGGTCCCCCCTAGCTGAGATATAAAGATGGACAGTGGAGGGAGGGATATAGTGTTGGTTCTCATGTTTCACCATTATTTCTTTCTTTATTTCAACTGTTCTACGCTTAGGCTTCTTACTCTCACTACCATTTTCACTTTCTTGTGACCCATAATGAAGGCTTATGGTGCAAAAATGCAGAGAAACACAACGAAAAAAATGTTGTGAACATTTCTTTAATGGGTTTTAAGCACAGGAAAAAAAATCAAAGTTTGAAAAATCCTTAATTATACAAAGACTTGCTTGTAAACAACGAAGAAATCTAACCTTGCATGAGTTCACTTCCAGCACTAAGGAAGTGAGGAGGAACATGGGCAGGGGGGAGGTTACTGTACAATGAATGAATGCACGTCTGACCGAGACCAATTAGAGGGACATGTGCATCTTTATTATGTACGCAATACACAATTGCGCAATATGCAAACTGAACCAAAAAATGGAAAAACATTGGTGCGTACGAAGCAGAAAGGGAAAATGGCTGGGGCTGTGTTTGTTCGGTACCTGATTATGTGGTCCTGACCAGTTGCAACCGAGTTTTTTGGTTGGGAAGCGATTTGTTCATGTTTGGAGGTATTCCTGACCAGAGGTTCCACTGTACTTTGTATGCAAATACTTTTGGAGCTACCACCTATAGTATTAGAAGTTGTGCTCATGATGAATATTAAATGGAAATATCACAATACCTCATATGAGCAGCAAAGTTGTCTAGTCAGTATTTTAGATTGTGATATTAGGGACATTCTGCTTCATTGTGTTTTATTTATACCCTAACAATGCTGGAGAATCTGAAGATTATGATGATTATCAACGTCATGATAAAAAAATCTCTTGATACATTTCCTTACCATAAGTAGTAATGGAGTTGGTCAGCATCCTAGAAGCACTGGCAAACCAAATATAATATTGAAAACTTTAGCTTGCATGATATAACTGATCATTTCTACGCGATATAACACTACCACAATATTCAGTCACATTTATGTCACTTCTATGATTGGACCTTTAGATGTTTTGCTTGGCAGGGTCACAATCTCGGTCCTAAGTACACTGCAATGGGTAATCACTTGAAAAATATGCGTGATGCAATATGAGATGAAGCAGTTAATATGAATATGAGCGATTGGCGCAAGTGTTTTGAACAGTCCGATATTAATTGACACCACCTGGAAACCCCATCGCCATCCCTTGTCATACTTACCACAGTCTAGAACTGTGGGGTAAATGGAGAACATTTTAGTTAATTATAAGTGAACCAACTATATAAATATAAAGTGTAGCTGTGAATGTTTGACGTAGCTAACATTTACACAATATGTAGTTAACAGCAGCTTTCTGGTTTCTGTCAAAAGAGAATAAACGGTGAATGTATTTTGGCAAACAGTTTGGTACAGAAATATATGTTGTGTGACGGCTGATTACTGCACCTAAAAATCCACCATCCGGCTGAGTTTTCACAATTGCCACAGTTCCTGACACACGCGTCTGATATTTTGTTCTCCAATAGTCTCCTTGTTGCTGAAATGATGGAAATGCTAATTTTACTGGCCTTTTTTTTTCTTTTTTAATTATTATTATTTTATTTTTATTATTATTATTTTAGCCTGTCAGTTCTAACAGATTATATTGTTAAGATCAATTATATAATATGATAAATAGTAAACAGGGAAGCATCATGAACCTAGTTACAATGTTAAAACAGAAATGCTTTCAAGGAATATTATTTATTTTTTGCCGTATTGTCTGGTCCTGTGATTTTTACTGCCATCATATGGCTATGCCTTATATCTACGCAGTGTTAATATTGTATCGTCTATAAAAACGATTTTCTCTGTTGGCCTGAGCACGGTGTTTGTGGCCAGACGTTTGTGCTTCCCATGTCCAGATTGAGACAGAGACGGGCTATGTTATAGTAGTGAAAACATGCTGGAGTCCCCACTGCTCGCTCCAGTCCACACCACCCACCCACATCAGTCTCACTCAGCTTCTCAATCATATACAGGTGTCAGCTGGTCAGACCCACCCGCAGGCCTCCCCCAGAGGACTGTTCAACTGCACTTGTCTGTGTGCTTGTTTCTACATGCAGGCCTACGGCCATTGCTGATCTCACACATGGCCACTGACTGGAACTGCAACAGATGAGAGTGACCCTAAATCTGTAGTGCGTATTAGTGTGGAGGTGGCGATGGGTTGGGGAGCGCTTACTAACAGCATTTCTCAATGAGGAGGAGTGGACAGGAAGTATAGTAGCTATCAAAGACTTCATCTAGCAGCTGTGCGGAGTGTTGCTCTATTCAGAATCACGTGTGTGCTGTGTGTATGTGCTGACCGGGTAATGGCAGCAGGAGTGGTTTGGGAAGAGACCGAGACAGAGGGAGGGAGAAACTGAGCGCTGATGGTGCGAGGAGAGAAACGAGGAGCCGTTTCCTTTCCAGGACGAGCTCCACGCCGCATCCATCTTCATCTCCGCTCTCATCTGTCACCCTGCCGGAGTTCGCCCCATCCCACTCCCCCCCTCCCTGTTCCTGGCTGGAGCTGCTCTCAGGCCTGATAAATATTTAAGACCGTTTAAGAGTGAAATGAAGGAGAGATGGGGTGGGGTGTCTCTCTCGCTCGCTCTCTCTCTCTCTCTTCCTCTCTCTCCCCCTCTCTCTGTTTCTCTTCCTCCCTCCCCCGCTGTAATGTAGAAGACTCTGGAGGCGAGTGGAGGGGGTGCGGCAGCTCGGTGCTGGCAGACAGCGTGGCACCGCGCCGGGTGCGTCTGTCGCCGGCTCTGGGCGGCAGGAACGATGTCCTTCAGTAGCTGGACTGGCAAGCCAACCTTCTCTGCGCCACTGTAACAGGACGTCTGCCTGGCACGCTGCCCTGGTGATCTGTCCAAGCAAACAGCTGAAATTTAATTAAGGCTGTCTTCCCCACCCTCCTTCCCTGCTTGCGCCACTCCTCCTGTTGGACATGTTCTCCCCTGGTCTTATTTTTCCCCTAGCATTTCTGGATGGTGCTGTTGTTCTTACAAAATCCCAGAAGCCATGGGTCATTTGTCGTTCTTTTTGATTGGGACACTGTCTTGTCCATTTCTTTGCTCTTGTGTGTTTGTGTGTGTGTTTTTAATATAATACTTAATGATGGAGTTTTTCAGTATCCGTGCTACTTTTGGGGCGTGTTTGTTTGTTTAGTTTTTTTGTTTGTTTTGAAAAAGGCCGGATATGGTACTTTTTATTAGGTCCTATTCATTTTTCGCCGCTCTACAACCCACCGCAAATTGTAATAAATAAGTTTCGATAACTGATGACGGAAGCCGAGATCTATTAGAGTCTATTGAATTTGGAGGTTAGAAAATCTTATTTGACCTGATCAATATCTTCCACAAAGACCTTTAAAGGTAGGCTGAGAGAAATCTTCTGGTCTGGCTCCTCTCTCCAACCCCACACTGTTATTGCTATTTTTCCCCGCACTATTCCATTCAATCTTACTGTTTCTTTTTATAGCTTTGAGAATAATCACGGTCAAGCCACATTGAAATGTATCTGTTTGAATTTAAATTCAGTGATAACACCAGTACCAGTATGCATTTAAATTTCCTCCTCTTTTTCTCACAAACCACAGGTCATATCAACATTTATTTGCAATAAATTTAGCACAGTTCCTTGCTGGTATGTTTGGAATGTTTTTGCTTAAGTACTGTAAAAACATTTACTTTATTGCATATGAAAGGACATGCAGTATTGAATCATTTATTATCACCAAGGAGAACCTGACTCATTTTATATATTGTTCCCGTGGTTACTTAACTAACCAAATGTGCCTTCAATAGTTAAAGGAAATTTAAGATGGTATATTATTTTGATGGGGCGGGGGGGGGGGGTTAAGATATAAATTTGGGAAAGTGTTACAGAGCCATTTCACTGTTCAATAAGTCCAACACAGCATGGTGAGAGCTGTTATTTCTCAAATGGAGGACACCAAGAACCGTAGAGGATCTTCCCAGTAGTGGTCAGCCTGCCAAAATTTCTCCCGAGGACTCAGCAGCAACTCCTCCAGGAAATCACAAAAGATCCCAGAAGAACATTTAAAGAGCTGCAGGCCTTTATAGCATCAGCTAAAATCAGTACTCATGACGCCACGCTAAAAGTGCTCGGTGCTTGGGCCAGAATGGGGTTCATGGGAGAGTAGTAAGGCGGAAACTTTTGGTAACCAAGAAATATACCATTGCTTGTTTCCCAAATGCTCCCCAAGCCTTTTAAAATAACATTCATATGACGGATGAGTCACAAGTGGACGTTTTGGATGACGTGGTTCTGGCATAAAGCAAGTTGAACTGCACAGTAGGAACGTCATACAAATGGTGAAACACCGGTGTTGATTGGGTGATGGTGGCTGCCTCAGGACCTGGAATTTTGGTCTGTGCACAAAAATTTGTAAGAGAATGTCTGGTCATCTCTCTCTGCAAGCGAGACGTTCCAAAACACAAAAGCAAGTCCATATCCAAATGGAGAAATGGAAATAAAAAGATTTTGGAGTGGTGTTTTTTTTAAGTAGAAGCTCTGCGAAGTAGAGTGGACTAAGTTCCATAGCGATGTGTGATTAGTGCTGTTACAGGAAAGGTACAGCCATTCCGGTTTTAGCAGGCAATTAGTTTTTTGCACTTTCTAACAAGTGAAATTATCTTTTTAAGTATGTTGTATTTATTCAGGTTCTCTAAAACAAATGATGGATGTTGAACTAAATTTTGGGAAATTCCTGTTACAAAAAAAGTCCTTCTGTAAAGGAAGGACAGGTCATGTCTTTTGCTCGTCAAGTCATGTCCTCACTTCCCTAATCAGAACAGAAAGGGTAAATGTGGTGGGTGGGAAATGTGAAAGTGTGAAAACTTCCCTTTCTGACCTCTCTGTATAGCAAGTCTCTGGCATGGTGAGCTGCCTTCAGCTATAGACCATTTCATATGTCCAAAACAGGAGTCTATGAATTAAAAAAACAACACAATTTTATTTTTGCTTCTTTTTCTTTTTCTTTTTTTTTAATGAGTGCTCGATTTGATCTGGTGACCTACTTGTACATCTAGATCTTGGTGTACTAGTTGACGATTCCTGGTCTACAATATTTATGATGTGTATTAAAATCAGAAGGGGACTCGTTCTTTTTCACAGCACCATATGCATATTTTGTTGTTTATGTGGCAGGCGGCATGGGAGAAACAGGTCGCAGAAGAAGGAACTCCTCTCACCAGGTACTACAGCCAGTGGAAGAAGTTACGAGAGAAGGAAATTCAACTAGAGATCTCAGGCAAAGAGAGAGTAAGTGTTATTGAACCATAGCATAAGTACTATATATGATCTCATACCAGTTTAAAGCAACATGGGCTTCTGGCAGGTCTGATGTTGGTCTAACTGTGTGTTGTGTGTGGGGGGGGAGTCACGATATCAGCTGTCGTTAAATTTATTTATATGCCTGATGATGATTAAGATTCAAATCCCACAGGAAACGCAGATACAGTAACCTTACCTTCCAAGTATAGCAGCAGTTTAATGTATCACACACCACCTCCTGCCTGTCTGTGTGTGAGAGCGAGTGCGAGAGAGCGTGCTGGAGTTGGAGCATGTCCATAAGGCGATAATGGAGATGACACCAGGCGGAGTGTTGGCGTCAGGGAAGCGGCAGATTGGCGGAGGAGGCTCGGATGGGGAGAGCGAGGGATGCAGGAAGAGTATTAGAGTGCTCAGGGCTGCGGCCCAGGCTTTGATCCAGAGCCCCCACACCCGGATCTGATTACTCCCTCCTCCCTCTCCTCCTCATGCCACTGGAGCTGCCTGCCGCCACCTCCATCATAGCGCTTCTGAAAAGCTGCGCACATACACACACACATAGAGACAGATGAGCACTCTCAGATTTCATCCTTTTTTTATTTTTTTTATTTTTTTTTATAAATACGTGTGGATCAGTATTGGCTCTTTACAGGGATTCTTTATTTTAAAAAAACAAAACAAAAAAAAACCTTTATACCATAGTGCTGTTGAATCGGATTGAAAAGCACAGATTTATGTTAATGCATTGCTCTTATAGGTTATCATTCATGTACTAACCGATCGTTCTTTTTTTCACATAACTGAAGCATACAAAGAAAAAATTATAATTGTTGACATGAAACAAAACATTTTTTTGTATTTTGGAAGGGGTTTCCAGTGTTGGTCAGTCAAAGGTGGTAGAAGTGCAGTTTGTTTGTTTTTTTCTTTAAGTTTGCACCACTGGAAGATTTTTAGGACAAGCTACGTTTGGTAGATTCTTGGTAGCACGACGAGTTGCAATTGTTTTAATAAAGAATAAAAAATGATTGGCATGGTGAGTAAACAGCTCTTTATAGTTGTTGTAATGTGATGACAGGAGCTAACTTGCCTCATGGATGTGCTGCAACATTAAATGTATGTATAAATGGATAAAAGTATAATTTGGTGTTTTTCAGTAAAAAAAAAGTGATCGGCCAATTGCCATAGGAGGAAAAAAATCGTCTTCTGGCGTCTCAGCACCCTATCGTTGATTTTCGTATAACAACATTCAGAATTGTTTTATTCCTTGAATGTAGTGGAAATATTTGAGAATCTCTATAACTCAATGGCATTGTCTGTTATTTAGATAATGGGTCTTTTGGGGGAAGCAAAACAGACTAGAAATATAACCAGTGATTACTGACATCTGAAATTGCTCAAGATATTGTTTCTTTATTCTGTTATTAGAATCACTATATGAATCCACAGGCAATTATTAGAACCTAAGTGCTGCCTAATTGTCCTTTTAATCATATTTCCAGTTATAATGTTTTCTTCAAGCTTCTCTAAATACTTTTAAAATTTCTAAACTTTTTTTTTTTTTCTTTCTGTAGATGGAAGACTTGAACCTCCCTGAAATCAAGCGCAAGAAGATCCAAGAGAAAAATGAAGACAAGAAAGAGTTCAAGGGTCTCTTCGAGTCAGACAGCGATTCAGACAGCGGTGAACTCATGCAAAAGCGTAAAGGTAATATTTTAAAATTGCATCTTAATGTGTTTTCTTTCCATTAGTTAGCCAGTTAGCGCATCTCCTAAGCCCCCAAACCACCCCCCCACCCAAAAAAAAAAAAGTTTAATATGGAAGTGTCAGAGCAGCTGGAGGTTAAGGGCTTTGTTCAAGGACACAGTACTTTCACACATAGGTTTCAGGCGCTGGTACACACACACACACACACACACACACACACACACACACACACACCGGTGGTAGACTTCAGACAATCACAGAAATTGATTTTCACAGGTGTTAGGGGATTCCTTAGGTCATAACTCTGCCGCACATATGCTGTGAGTTTCACGTTTTCAGGCTTGCTCTGTTCATGGGTCATTTTTTACTGGGTCAGTCATGACTAGGTCAGGTATGGATGAAGACCTGAGGAGCATGAGGGTGATTTTGTATCTTTTCTTTCTGCACAAAGACTGCATCAGCTTTTACAATACAGTTAACAATAAAACTCAAAGAAAATTGGTGGAGCTTGCAGTTTTTCTGGAGTATAGAATGAATAGGTAAGCAGTTGGGAGGTCAAGAAGAGCGAGAGGGAAAGAGAGATGCCCCGTTTACATTCACACAGAAAACTGTTTATTTACTACTACTATTCTGTAATGGTGCCATGTGGGAAACGGAGTAAAACAGTAAAGGCGAAACATTGAGGTATCCTAAACTGAACTAGTAACATTAATGAAACTCTCCTGCAATGGCTCCAGTGGGAATCCGAGCCGATGGTTTAGCATGTCGTTACTGATTGTCGCACAGCTGGCAGTGACGTAAATGGTGATGCAGTGATGCTGTGAAAGAACTACTGACACCGTAGTGACCGCTTCATGAATTCTGCATCTTCTCCAGTCTATCATGTTATTCCACGTCTCTCTCAGAGGTTCAGTCTGTTCATAGCACACTGTTAAATACAGTCAGGTGGGAATACATGACACCTGATACTTTATCAAAGACTGAGTGGAAATGAAAATTTATGTATCCCATGTTTTTACTTTTTACATTACTAGGTTTGTGTGTTTGTGTGTGGTTTATTTATATATACGTACGTACACACACACACTTCAGTTAATTTTGTTTCTTCTTTAGTCTGCCAAAGAATACTCTAATGAAAAGGCATAAACAGATTTAACCAAGCTTTTTATTATTAAAGTTTTAAATATTTTCCCTAATTCCTTTTCCATAATTATTCAGACCCTTTACTCTGGCGCTCGAAATGAAGCTTGGCTGCTTCCTATTTCCACGATCATTCTTGAGAGGTTTCCGTTTGATTAAAGTTCATCCGCGGTTAATTCTGTTGATTGGCCATGATTTGGAAGGGTACAGATTTTCAGTTTAATGTCCCACAGGTGACCGTGCACATCAGAGCAAGGAGCAAGCCATGCTGTCAAAGACTGATCCTTAAGCAAGTTATTTGTAAGGATGTTTCAGATCGAAGTGGTGAAAAGTATTTACTTAAAAGTGCCGTTCAATGTAGGAAGGAAACAATGCTTTGCAACTTACCCCCGTCCCCTTCTAGTAAGCTTACCTGTAAATGTAGGTCAGGTCCAAGTAAGAAACATTGTTATATAGTAGTAGTAAGTGGGGGTTTTTTTTTGTTTGTTTTTTTGTTTTAAATGTAGATTCCTGTTTTTTGGGGGGTTTTTTCGTGGTGGAGGCATTATGCTTTCCGGTTGTCCATATTTCTGTCTAACTGTGCGTCTTTTCGAGGTTGTTGTTAGCACCATATCTGAAGAAGGACAGCTTTATTGTTTGTAGGATTTATATGGAAGTATCATCGTAACCAGCGATGTTATTTTTGGAAATAATCCAAACAAGGTCAAGGTTTCAGCAAGGTTAGATGTTTGAAATAGTTTTTCTTCAATAGCTTCATTCTTGTTTGAAGTATATTTTAAGGCTATTTCAGGCATAGAAATTAACATGAACTACTAGACTTCTCAGTGATCTCCATCCATGCCACTGGCACAAAGTTCTTCTTGTTTAAGCACTAGGTCAGCTAATAGCCCGTAGCTTGCGTCTTTGTGTAAATTTGTCTAAGAAAATGTACACAATTGAACTAAGTGAACAGCATTTCCAAAAAATGGAAACTAGTGGCAATATGAGGGACGTTTGTTGCTCAGTCTATCGTTTATTAATTGGCAGTACATGTTCTAGTTTGCAGAAGTTTTAAGGGATTTTTTTAATGATCGTAAATGGTAAACAAGGCTTTATTAAAGTGCCTTTGAAATAGTTGAAAAAGTCTAAGCCACTAAAACACTTCTTGCATCTGGTCATCCAGCCATACTGAGCAGGATTCAAGGCCTTCTTTCAGGGAGGTGACCAAGAACGTGAAGTTCTTATATGGAAATGAGGGAACCTGGCAGATCTCTGCAGCACTCCCCCATCAGGCCTTTATGGCAGAGAGGCCAGACAGAAGCCTCAGTAAAAAGCACACCGTAGTTTACATAGTGTTTACCAAAATGTACCTAAAAGGGATTTGGTCCATGATTCTATGGTCAGATGGTCAAACCAAGATTGAGCTCTGAATGCCAAGTGCTGCATCTGGAGGAAATCGGGTCTCGCTCGTCGCCTGATGTTTTTAAACAGCAGGCACTGAGAGACTTGTCAGGATCAGGGAAAAAGATCAGAACGGATCAAAGTACAGAGACATCCTTGAGGAGGAAAACCTGCTCAAGGGCACTCAGAACCTCAGACTGGAGCAAAGGTTCAGCTTCCAACATGACAATAACCTGAAATGCACAGCCTAGATGGAACAGGAGTGGCTTCAGGACAAGTCTGTGAACATCTTTGAGTGGTTCAGCTACACCCCCATTGAGCATGTCTGTAGAGACCTGAAATAGTGGTACTGTGGTGTTCTCCATCCAGCCTCAGCTGGAGAGGTTCTGCAGAGAAAAATCATCGTGTGTGTTCAGCTTGTAGCATCAACCTCGCTGTGCATCAGCAAAGTACTGAACAAAGGGTCTGAATACTTCTGTAAATGTGATCATTTCGATCGTTATATTTAATAAATTTCCAAACCAGGGACCCAAAACAATATAAGCATTTCACCTTGGAGAAATTTTTTTACAGATTGATGGAGGGGCAGAACAGCATTCAATTCTTTTTAAATGATCACTACCCTAAGACGGCAATCTTAAGATCTAAATAAAATCTAAATAGAGATGAAATGAAATGAAGCACAGATTACACTGAGTTTTCTTTTTGCTGTATTGTTTCTCAGTTTGTTTTATATTGGTTAGTATCATAAGACTGGGAGACCTAATATGTATAAAAATATACTTAATATCGTTAAATGTAAAGGTTTTGAAACGTTGAGTTTGGTCTCCATCTCACAACTGTGGTTAATTCCTAAGAATACTTTTCTCGCTGGCTGACACAAAGGCAGAAAAGAGGAGCTCTGCTAATATCAAACTTCAGACATGAGGAAGATTTTCCATCTTTTTAGTTTGTCCTTTCTCTCCAGCGGTCTGTGTGTGTGTGTGTGTGTGTGTGTGTGTGTGTGTGTGTGTGTGTGTGTGTGTGTGTGTGTGTGTGTGTGTG
>JAQLOM010000015.1:7865357-7877263 GCA_030068315.1 Chrysichthys thysi
AGGTTAAGGGCCTTGCTCAAGGACCCAGCAGTGGCAGCTTGGTGGTGCTTGGATTTGAACTCCCAACCTTCCGATCATTAGCCCAACGTCTTAACCCCTTGAGCTACCACTGCCCACCCCCTTGTTCTTAAGAGAAAATAAGGAACAATAAAACAGTTCTTGCTTTGACCACAACAAACACTCCAGAGTGCATACAAGATCACCATTAAAATCATATTCTACAAAATTTCCAAAATTAAACTTGGAAAAGTTGTTTTTCAAGATATTAAGCTTTTAAACCTGCTTTCCAGTCTAAACACCCAGACAATGAAGACAGCTTTCTTTATAATCCTGTATAAATCATTGAGCCAAGACTGGAAAGATGCCATGATAAGACGTATTGACTGTTTTATATATAGGATATAAAGTGTTATTATACAGTATTACAGGATATAGGATATTAAGTATCATTGATTTACATACTGCTATGCAGTTGTAAAGATTTTGTTTTGTGCTAATATTTCACCATGTATATTTATGAAAACAATCAGATAACAGCAATATTGTGATGAATTATCTCACAGTACACTTTTTTTTTACTGATATCAGAATTGTGATATGTTTGTTTTTAAAGGAATAGAACATTTGAAACATTTTTCAATATCAGCTATGGACAAGGGAGGTAAGTGAAGAAGCAGATTTGAGGAGGAAATTTCACGGTGAATCTTTAAAATTGGAAAAGGTTTCAATGTTATTTTTTTTACTTCTTATTAAACAATGTTGCTTTTAAATATTCTATAGAATACTTTAAAATATCACATTTTTCTCAACATTAAACAAAGGCATCACCACATTAATAGCTTTTTTTTGTTGCTGTTGTTTTGCTAGCAGTTTAACAGCAAACTTTTATATACTTATAAGGTATCACAGAACTGTATCATGATGTGATATTTTGGTCAAATTGCCCAGCCCTAGCTACAAATATGATTTATAGGAAAAGAAAAGAAAGACACACATTAAAAACTACCCGGTGACAGGAGATTGTACACGTAAGTTTAAAGCCTAGCAGTATAGAGGCATAAAGGAGCAGGATTTAAACACAACACATTGCTTAGCGTTGTTGTTTGATGAGATAGTGAGGAGACAACACTAAGTAATGGTCTAACGGTGGACACGATGGCATGAGTAATGAACTCACATTGCCCAATTAAGGAAATTAGCATTCAGATATTGGAGAGGCTTAATCATTACAGAAACAAAGACGGTTAAACCCGTTCACTAAAGAGAGAGACGGAGACAGGACTACACGTTGTTAATGATCGAACTTCCAGAATTTTGAGCTCGAGGTGTGTCTTACCTGAGTGTGCGGAGGTGAGGCTGATGTCAGAGCAGGGCTGGCCTTCAGGCATGCCGTGCTGTCGGGTATGGCGCAGGTTGGAGATGATCGTTGAGAGGTCACTGTCACGACTGCTGAGAAAGAAAAAGAGAAAGAGAAAAAGGGAATGAGACAGTGAGTAGAAGCGGGGATTTCTAATCTCACATATAACAAAGCAACACTTCACTCAGAAACTAACCACAACAACACAGAGAAATGACTCACAGTGCGCACGGTGCTAAAAGGAAGTCTAAACATCTTACATTACGGCTGTCTTTTCAATTATTACAAAGTCTCAACATGCCACAAGATACATGATCAACCCACCCAGCTTGAATTAATAAATGAAGCAACGTTTACACTCAGACTCAGCATACCTTCAGCATGCCTACATCTACAACAGCAATGTACAAAGTTACAAAACAGTATCATAACAATCCCACAGTCAACACCCACAGACACCTTACAAACACCTACACCACAGACGCACAAAGTCTTGCATAGCGCTGAGGTTATCCGTAACAGGCTTCCTCTCGTCGAAACGAACCCTGTCCCTGTCGCCAGCCCATTGTCTTTTGGATTAAAAGTGTATAATAAGCAACGACAGGTTCCTGCATCAAGCAATTTGGACTCTCATCCTGTCTCATCTTCAGCCTTAAGATGTTCTAATAAACACATTCAGGGCTCCTAAGCAGTTTAGGAGCTTAAATGAAGTGATTATGGTTTTCAGCATCACCCCTCTGAAATGAATTAGGAGACACAGGCGGTGAGCCGGGATAAACCATCGGAGGTAGCTGTCATTGCACAAAGGCAAACTGATAAGACTCGAATAGAAGTCAGGGTAGGCTGAAAGGGTGTACACATCTGTTGAACATGGCTTTTAGGAATTCTTAGAGAAGGCTGAAATCTATCTAGCAGCTGGAAATTTGGGATTTTAGCTAGCATAGTATGAATGGGACTCTTTAAATGCTCATCTGATTAATCACGTCTTCACTATAACGCATGTTACTTAATAACTCCTACGTACACGAGGGGTATCAAACATTTTTTTAAGTAATGAGCCATGCTACACATTACTAGTTCAAGTTCTAGTGGGCCAGACCAAAACAATCAGCTTAGCGACCAATCATACCAACAACTCCTCTGGTAATTTGTGAATGTATAAACTCATTGATCAAGCGGATATCACATACAACAAAACCAATGAACGGACTGCAATTGATTACAACATCATATTTTGAGCTTGCTAATAAAAAATTACATCACATCAGCATAATTTTGTCGGTCGCTTTTTACAGAGCTTATTGCTTCATTTCATTCCCCAATTAAATAACAAAGACTAGCTTTTCTTTTTTTTAAATCTTCGATTAAACTAAATTATGGTCCATGAAAAATTGTAACTTAAAACTGGTGGGCTAAATTAAACCTTTATTGGATCAGTCCTGGCCCTCAGGCCACATATTTGACACCTGTGGTCTTCATGTTATTTCGTAACTACCATCTAATTCATGAAACTCATAGAAAAGTAAAGCACTTTTCCTCGATTTCAGACTTTACTGGGTTAAACAACAAACAGTTTATTTTCTACTAATGACTTAGGGACTCACTGCAGCAGCTAAAACAAAGACAGACCCCCCTTCCAATCCCATAACCTTGCATTTTTCTATCACTCAGTGCACTTATTTTTATTACTACTACTACTTAGATCACACCTATGCATGCTTCCAGCCCACCACCCTCCCCTTCTTGTCCTCTTCCTTAATTCAGCACATTATTAACTCCACTTGGACCATTAATGAACCTATGGAGAAGGATAGGGGAAGTATGTCATGAGCGTATTTCAAAGCAATCTGATTATAACTCTGATCTCCTTATGTAGTATAACAATGTGGAATAGCCGATTAGAATTTAGCCAGCCATCAGACCCGACATCTCTCAGCGCCTGCTGGGCTGAGGCCCACGCTCACGATTTGGGAGGTCTCGGCAGCGATTTTAACGACCTGTCGCCAGCTACAGCGGCTTGTCTCGCCACCATTTTGCCGTAGCAGGCCGGTGGCCCTGCTGATTGTGGCAGCTGAAATGCTAGTTTTACAGTGCTCAGATTACAGGCTGCTCCCCGGTAATGTCAGCCTGTCACGCTTTCAGCATGGCTACAGACAGTATGCCACAGGCAAAAGGAATTTCTTCTCATTCACCAAGCTGGCCTGACAATTCACTCGTCTTTCAGCTTGAGCTCCGAACATCGGTTTACTGGTCATATCTGCCACTGCCAGTTTCCCACAATCATCAGTGTATGAATGGAAATTCCATTAGCATAAAGCTAACTGTATGTAGCTTACAGTATGTATGTTGCGAGTTTAGAAATAGAAGCGCATGAATATTTGGGAGCAATAACAATGACGATGCATTGGTTGTAACTAACCGGTTATAATTGGGTTAGGATAAGACGTTGTCTTTTTGTTTTTTAGAGAGTATTTCAAAAAGTTTTCTTGTCAGTTAATCTCCATTAATCGTTGAATCAACATACATGTCAGCAGTTGCAATACCTCCATGGCTTCATTTGAAGTTGTCATGCACTGTGGTCATTTAAATGATGGCGGAGGCAAGAATTTTCAATTTTCAAGAATTTTCCAAAAAGAAAAACAACTGCAACCCTTCAGCAAATCTCCCAACTTTTATTCTGATAAGCGGAAGCCTTATTACATCGAAAATAACACAAAAAAAAGCACAAAAAAGTCCACTGATGATGTGTTCTTCAAATATTAACCAGTTTGTTTACTTGAAACTCTTTTTCAATGTGTCAAAACTGGAGTTACCTGTTCATAAAGTGCCGAGTGCCGAGTGGCCCTTTAATATAAAGGTTGAAAGTATGCATCAGTCATTTACCAGGCAGACTGTCATAAGTCCCCGCATCCCCCACATCCTCCCACCGTCAGCAGTGCATTAATCCATAGAAAATATGCACAGCAGCCCTTGCCCTGGCCATTCACGCAAGTTATTATCCTTAAGCCAAGGTTCTGCTGTAAGCTCACTAAGCAAGGACGTTGTTAGCGAGGTAATTAGCACGCTTTTTCCTGGCCGGCCCCAGCGAGCGTAGAGCTGCTAATGAGGCCTTCCCCATGCACCAGCCAAGGTCATAATCTGTGTCAGGGCTCATGCTAACACCCAACCGCCTGAGTCAGCTATCCCAAACAAACGCTGTGGAACAGACAGCTCCGCTAAGGACATCAGTCTGTGATTATCACACACTGAAGACTATCTACGTAATCTCACATTAAACCACTCGATAGCTTTCATCCCTATAACCAACACATCGTTCCATCAACATTGATGCTTATTCATTAGCACCTGTTTGTCTGGACGTTCGTGTCAAATGAGGCAATCCCGTTGATAGTCATTATGTTAAAAAATGTGGTTCTTAAACACAAAGCAACAATGTTCCCAAATAAGGTCAGCGCACAACAAAACTGCAGCATTATTGATGCATTATTCTCTATTAATTATTATAATGTCCTTAAAAAAACAGTCCAGTGTAACTCCCGAGTGGCACAACTGAAAATCATTATTGTCAGGAGATCACGAGTTTGAATCCTGATGACGCTACAGCTATCAGTGTCTAGAAGCCAAGTGAGCAAATGGACTATGATTTTTGGGAGAGATGGCGCTTTCTCTTGGACAGTAGGCAATCATGGGTTAGGGTTAGGGCTATGTATGAGCTCATGCATGTGCAAGAGGATAGATAGCAAATGTATTACACTGCCTTGTGATGCACTATGAAAAGATGCCGCTGGTCGGCTTAACATATCTCAGAGGAAACTTGTCACCCTCCCCAGTTTGTAGCTGTTGTAGGAGAGTGGAGATGGCTGGATAGTGGGAACTGGCAAGCAATCAAATTGAAGACAAAATGGGGATTGAAAAGACCAGTGGTTCTTAATAACGATCTCTATGATGTCCTTTAATAATGACAGTGATATATGGTAAGCCATTGGGCCAAAACAATTCAAACTGAGGAGCACTGAACGATATACATCATACTTATGTTCTGAAGTTAATCTGAAATGTACGTGAATGATGAATAATTCAAAAGAAAGTGCAAGGAAATTATTTCTGGTAAGCAAATGGATAATGAGGCCGGCGGGCTGTCCTACAACAGCCAGAGTAAAACTGATGACGCAAACATCCAGTTCGTCTCGCCACCCACCTGTATCCTATACCTGAACTAAAGTGATGACAGACGGATGTACCAATTTTAGATGCGATTCACGCAATAAATGCAGCATATTTGTTGGTTCGCGCAAGGTGCAATGAAAAACAACCTGAGGGCATCGACGATGATCAAATCACCGAGAAAGGAAAACTGAATCACCACAGAAACCAGGCAAACACATCTTCAGTGCCAAAAAGCTATGGTTTCTCTACTCATGCAGCTGCAAGCACTGCCAGCTGGGCCTCACGTGTGGAGGATGGTGACGTGAAGCTTTGAAGCTGGATGAGAGCTGCACACCACCTGGGCACAAGTTTGCTTGGCTCAACCAATTCCTGAAACTCAAACACTGCTAGCACATGGAGGAAAGAATGACTGCAAAAGCAAATAATAGGTTTGTGGGGAAGAAGCGCAGGAAGAGAGACAGACAGCTCCTTTCTAAGCCCACATAGCAGAGAAGACAGAAGAGCTGCCGCTTTATTCAAAGGTCACTGTGAGACAGCGAGCAGAGGGGGCATCCTGATGCCCGGCCTGACACCGTTAATGAAAACACAACGGAGACAGCCTCACCATCAAACTCACACCAGCGACCGCCTGCCACCTGCTGCCTCCTAACAAACCGAAATAAAAGGCTGGGAGTACAGCTAATGCAAAGATGTCAGAGAGCGTCTCACAACAAGACAACGCAGCACATGTGTTACTGTGGCACAGCCATTACCAGTGCGCAACCTACTATTTATTATTCAAGTTAAAACGTTAGGTCTGGTGAGGGTCACAAACTTTGAAATACTGCATCTATTTACTTTTCCTGTCTTTTTAAAGACTCTTTATTATTCCGGTCACATCCAGACAGGACAGCAGCCTGCTACACAGGCCTTGGTTAGCAAAGCAAGTAGTAAATATACAGACATGGATACATAAATAAAACGCTGCACAGCTCGTCCTCTTAAGGTTTTTCCGTTGTTTCTGCATTATAAAAAATGATGGAAAGTTAACATGTATGAACAAGACAGCATTTCTCCATGCAGAGTGCTAATACGCAAGTAGTGTTCTATAACCAAGGACAGAGATACATAGAATATTAGCAATATTTAAAAAAAATATTCAAACCCAAAAATTTACCATTAATGGGTGATGTTAGTGATATTGATTACCTGTGTGGGTTGATGAAAAGGGAATCAAAGTACTATCTGCAGTGTAAATAAGCATCCCACAGATCTATACACCATTATTACAGGACTTTTCCACAGATATAATTCCTCCTCTGTAGCCTTTTCCACCTCCCATGAAGCAAACAACATTTGTGCAAATCATGATTTGAATAGCGCATCCTTTTTATTTGTTAATTATTGATGAAAAAAAATATAGCAATGAGGAATCAGTGAATCATTTTACTGAAGATTGCATCTGATTGAGAGCTACAAGGCTAATGCTAAGGCTAGCAAATCAAGTGAGCAGCTACACACATTAATAAATAACTAAGAGGCATTTCTTATCTTGCACATTTCTGTTGTGAGCGATGACTTCCCTCATCTTCGTATGAAGAATCGGCCTTCGGATAGTAAAAAAAAAATGTTCTCAAAAGACCGAGGCGAATATTCCAAAATCCGTCAGAGCTGCTGATATTTTGCATTAAAGTAAACTTCCACCTATGATTTCATAATGGACTGGCTTTTAAACTGATGAACTATTACTATCTAACACCAACATTGGCACGCTGTTGGTGGGAAGATGTTCCGAAAAATTCCCTAAGTTATCTTTGATGTACAAAGAGGATCCAAAAACAAAATCTTTTTCTACATACAATCATCTCCAGTAAGAATACGGGATTATACACAAGCATGAAACCACTATATGGGAACATAACATTGGGTATGGAAATGGGAATATTATGGGAATGACTATGGGAAAATTGAAATGGATGAAATTATAATGAAACTAAATGGGAAAATTCAAATGAATTCATATTAAAACCCAAGTAAATCTACTGTAAGTTCAGCAAAAAAAAAAAAAAAAAAAAAAAAAAGTGAAAACTCGACATTATTAGATTATTATTTCAAGTTGGATAAAAGGGTTTGTGCACTGTTAGTTTTTATAACCAGTAAATGACTGCAGTGTGTAGTTGGTCCTCGCACACAAGAGTCCTGTACACTGTAGAAGAGCCATGGCCACTAATTATGGCTCTAAGAGGAAGATCTTTCCAGGAATCCTACAGCGCCGTTCCCTCTTCCCAGCAGTCTATTGTTTGAAATCACATGTGGAAATGCCTTAATAAAACAAAGCTGAATAAAGGGACCACATGGTTGAAATCACTGGTGGTCAATTTTTCAAGACATGTCATTTCTATACTATATTCTATTCTATTCTATTCTATTCTATTCACTATAGAGACTTTATTCAAATAACCATCTATTGTTGGCTTGCTGAATTAAAAACCATAAAATTATCTTGAAAAAGATTGAAAAAAACAAAGGGTGGGTTGATATTAAAGAAGTTGTATGTTTTCATAGACATGCTTCCCAAATTGACTACATTATGCCCAAAACTTCGTAACGTGCCTATTATAGATTTCAACAAAATAAAGAAAAGCTCAATAATGCAGACCTTCTACAAGGCTTACGCAAAGCTCTACAATAAGCTCTATACATACCACCAGACAGACGCTGCGCACTCGGTTGGTCTCCTAGCTTCTCCAGGTCTCTCCTGGTTAGCTAATGGCATATGGCTCCTTGTATTGATGACCGCAGGTGCCCCATAGCTTTTCCGCAAAACCACAATACCAGCAAGGCCATCATAAAAGCAGTACATATGGCAAGATAGGGACAGCAGAGGGTTGTTTAATTTCCTTTACCGCCCCCATATTCCTAAATGGGAGGGTCTATTAGGATGGATTCAACTTCCCTCCTCCCATGACGCCTCTCTAATCCACTTACCTTGTAACTGCTAGAAAATCATCCCGAAATTCAAACATAAATATTACGGGCCAGACAATCTGCCAGACACAAAAGACTATGACACCGGTCTTAGATAGAAACATTAAGGTGTGAGACGGAGAAGCTGTTTTTAGAAGCTTCTAGACAGATATACTGCCTTATATAATCCATGGTGGTTAGTCAGTAATTATCCAGACAACCAGTCAGCACTTCTCAATCAGCCCTGGTGTTGACAATGTGACAGAGCGCACAGGAAGGTGTGAGGAAAAGTCTGACCACAACCAGGATGCTACTGCAGGTAATCAGGATATCACTGCCAAACTGGTTTAGATAGACATGTGTTTACTCACTGTTCATTTTCACTAAGTCCTTATTCATGTGTTTATATGACGAATCCTACTTCAGTGGTTAAGGTGCTTCATGTCTTGCGGGTTTCAGGATTATGTGTCCAGCAATTGTGTATTGCTGAGGCCCCCACATATTATTCAAAACCTGCCATATCTTAGCAACACCTATTTTAGCCTGACGCCTAATCACTTGTTAGCATTAAGCAGGTTAAATACCAAGTGAACGCTACACGACTTTCAAAATCTCAAAATAACCATGCTGCTGACACTACTTGCAGTCTGCGGTTATGTGAACATATAGGTCTGCATGCTATACAAGCGATTGCAGTTGAGCCCATTGCGCTACATGATCTTTCACCTGAAGAGATCCCGGAGGAAGTGAGCCTGATCCTGAAATCCTGCTTTCTCTTGAAAAATAAAAAAGAACAGGACTTTATCACACATATCTGCAATATTTTATACCAAAAGAGAGAATTCAGGGAAAAAAACGTAGAGGAAGAATTGGTTGGGGAGAGGCAGATAGTATGGGTATGCCATGCCAAATAATTTATTGCATAATAATATAGTGCTTACATACTGCCCTTGCTCTCTTATACAAATAGGCAGAATTATAAAACTGGATTCAGGGATCTACTGCACAGGACCACAGATGAACTTGGTTTCTTCATGGACCCTCATTAACTGGGGATCACGACTGCTTTTGCTATTTGTCAAAAAAAAAAATCCTTAAACTACATATTGCATCAATGGGAATTTCAAACATTCTTAGGCTGAACCATTCACAGTACACAAATAGTCATCACAGGGACAGGCCAGTCACCGAAATCAGACTGTGACAGTGAAATCATAGCTGAAATCATGTAGTGTGCAGTTCGCATTAGAGATGAAACAGTGGCTGGGTTCCCAAGTGGTGATCAAATGATGCCACAGCCATCTGTGACAGCCTTTGCCCTCCCTGGTTGGTAGCTGTTGTGAAATGGAAGAAAGATACTTGATGGGTGGGATCTGGCATGAAAACTTGGGGGGGGTCCCAAAAATATAATGACAAGCTACTTAGAAAAACACCAACTTTTTGATGTTAAGTGGCCCACGGGCAAATAGATGTAAACTAAAAATTATGTTTTGGGATTTTTCATTCCTACCAGGTCAGTAAGTTAACATGGTAAGCAAAGACAAAGTATTGACTCTTTAGACCAGAAAGCATATAAGTGCACTGTTATACTCCAGATGTGCGAATAAGATTCCAAGTATAATGTCACCCAACACATCTACCACAATAACCCCAATTGCTTGTTGATAGGGCGTAAATACACTCACATATAAAACCAATTCTCCATTTTTCACCCATTGACTAAATTCAATTTGTTAAGACCCTTCACAACTCACTTACCCAGCCCCTGCTCAATGGAAATCAGATTGCATAGATTGAACATCCCATTATCTGTTTGGGTCAGATCCCTGTCTAAGTGAAGTGGGGATGAGGCGAAAGAAGCCCGGGCGAAACAGACGGAGAGACGAGGCTCCTCACAGTCCGCCGCCGTTAACTGGGTAAAAGCCCTCCATATTCGTCATAAGTGTTCTTTAAATTCATTAGCATCTTTAGGCGCTGGCGGAAGAAGCGCCGTGGGGGGGTGGAATCGGTTTAACAAGGTTAGACGGATCCTGTAATGCGTTATTGTTCAAGCGCTGTCCTCATCGTCGCAGACAAATTGTAGGCTGGAGCTCACTAAGAGGGTGAGGCGTAGTGAAGGGGTGACAGAAGAAAAACTTCTAAAAAGCTGCACGCATAGAAGACATACATCTCGGATATGTTTCATGCAAATGAACAAGCACGTTTGAGATGTGATACATGCATCATGCTGATCATTATCATCCATTTTTTCTTGAATGATTTTGTGCCTGAGGGGTTGAAACCATTTACATCAGATTGCATTTTTGAGAAGTCTAGTTTGTTCTTCGTACGGCCTTTGCTGGGAAGAAAATATGCCTGTGAACCCTGTGTAGGATGTATATTCACATGCGCTACAACCCATATATGCAAGAAGAGCTTTCTGCAAGAACACTTTACATTCTGCATCGGCTTCGTCTCCCACAATAGACAATCAGAAACGCTGGGAAAAATCCAGTGTGATTGTGAGATTTTCAACAAACACCGTTAAAATAGAGCAAGGCCTTTTCCTTCAGTAACCTTTATCATTAGAAAAGAAGCCACTTTTCCAAGAACAGAAAAACACCTACGCTGCAACCAATATCTAACTAGTTACTGATACTTTATATCAAACACTGAAAATAGAAGCACACAGGTTACAGGCTGGTATAAATGGGCTAGCAGGGTTAAGCCACCCTGTCTTTCAAAGATAAAAAACACTTGTTTCCTTTTTGGCATCAACTGCAGACTATTTGCTGTTACCAAATGTCTTAAGGTGGATTTATTTTAGACTTTTGTGGAACCAGCACCATTTGTCCATAAGCAAAAATGCACAGAATGGTTTGAAGATGTGAGGCTGGGGCTGATTTCCTTCTAGCCCAGACTGTAGATTTTAGCTGTCTATCAGTAACAGTCATGTCAGGTGATTGCACAAAGGGAAACAGTAGGCAGAAGCTCAAGAAAACTGGACATTTGAGGACTAGAAGACATGTTTTCAACTGTCCATTTTTAGTAAACCTGTGTTCAGTGTCGCCTCAGATTATTGTTATTGGCTGGCAGGAGTATAACATAATGTGGTCTTCTGCTGTTGTAGTCTACCCTGCCTTACGGTTCAATGTGCTGTGCATTCTGGGACACTTTTCTAATCCACAGTTGTAAAAAGTGCTTATCTGAGTTATTGAGGCCTTCCTGTCCCATCGAATCAGTCCAGCCATTCTCCTCTGACCTTTCTCACTAACAAGGACTTTCCACCCACAGAACTGGTCTCCCTGGATGATGCTTTGTTCTTCACGCCATAATGTACCATACCATAAGTTTCTGAAATGCAGTGCATTCAAAAATTGTTCAGACCCCTTTCAATTTTTCACCATTTGTAATGTTGCAGCCTTATGCTAAAATCATTCAAATTAATTTTTTTCCT
>JAQLOM010000015.1:7904660-7917756 GCA_030068315.1 Chrysichthys thysi
TTTGTGTGCCATCCGACGCATTTGAAAGCTGAGGGTCCACTGGGTGTGTGTGTGTGTGTGTGTGTGTGTGTGTGTGTGTGTGTGTGTGTGTGTGTGTGTATATATGTATGAACCTCTCATTAACGGACTAATGGGGGTGGGGGGGTTGTCCGTTGACTTGAATAGTCCAATGATGTGAAGTGTTTTAATGTGGGGGTTAAAATAATGGAAATACAAGGAAAAACACCACTAAGGTCCATAAAATTGCTACCCAAGTTCTGTACACATGACAAGCAGCATATCGACCAACATAAATGGGTAAGTACATTGAGAAAACATTGAGGTGAAAAACACCAAATAATCACCGAAAAAAACAGTTTAGCTTCACAATGACCACAGCTGCCAAGGAGACAATTGCTGGACTACTGCTGGACTCAGTTCACAACACCTGGGATTTTTAAACTTGTCCATTGCATTCGATATCCGTTTACATATATATATATATATATGTGTGTGTGTGTGTGTGTGTGTGTGTGTGTAGGCAAATTTAAAACGCCACAATCCTGACCAGGCTGTTACTAAGGTCTGCCACATGTTCATGGTAATGAAAGTGGTGTTTGCTTGTTAGGTTCATATGTGATCACTCCTGCTCACTCCACCTTTGGTCTAAACTAAACATCTTGTGAACCTTTCTGACAAAAATTTCTAAAATAGTTAGCACCAAGTCCCCTATTCATATCTGTATTTGTATCTAACTGTGTAGAACACATAGAATATATGTCCATTCAAGAATACTGTATTTGTATTCCATTACATCTCCACATTAGCTGAAATACATACAGGCAAAGTATGTTATGTTTATCATTCAGTTAAACTTCATCTTAATCTAAATGGTTAATGGAGATTAGAAGGTTGCCTAACTAAAAAATACAAAAACCTTATTAGTACTCTTCTAACAATACAAGCTTGCCCTAGCCTCGGATCAAAGCATGCAAAATGCATTAATACTATCTACTATATTGTTTCGCAATTAATAAGAAAAATTTTCATCGCAAAACCAAGCCATAGTACCGTCCAAGCGTATTTGGTAAAGAAAGATTAGTAGCATTAAAAATATATGTCCACAGCTGTAGTGTGATGTGTAAATTGTCAGTGGTCCCAGACAGCTTGAGAAGGGGTAGAGTTGGGAAAAACCTGTGTCAGTTGAAAGTATTATTAACTAAAAAAAAAAAAATTATGACTCAAGTAAAAGTAAAACCCACCATCCAGAACCTGAGTAAGAACAGTAGCTAATGAGAAAAAAATACTTAACGTTTTACTCATTGCACAGCGGTTTAACTACTTTTATACTTTGTGTTTGAATGCATTTGAATATTAATTATTCTGTGAAGCAACTTGTGTTTTTACTGCCTTAGACAGAAAGAAAGTAAAAAAAAAAAAGCATGAAGAGGCAAAATAATCACTTTATTGAAAATTAGATTATTCTTTTTTTATTCAGTGTATTCCACACTCTTCAAATTCTCTACAAGGAAAATGTATATGACTGTATATGTAAGGCACATAAAATAATGGCATTCTTTTGTTGCATTCAATTCAGCCACAAGGAAAACTGTAGCAGGAAACCATAAGAATCCTATAAGAATAAGTGAAATTTTATTCAAATTCAAAATCTGTTCAAACCTCTACTGATGATGCAAAAAAAAAACACACTGGGTGTAAATGGCTACACTTCTTGATTGTCCACATGTGATTGGTTTCCACAACACTTACAATACTAACTATCGAGTGAATGATTGTTTCACCAATAAAATGTACCTGTTGCCTTCGGAGGTCAAGATATTTTATTTACATTTATGCACTAAGTTGATGTAAATTCTGAGAGGTACATTTTTAACAAAAAGAAATCATCATGCATTGCAGTATTTATTGTGGAAGTAGTCTGAGGCTGGTACAGACAGTGCATTATGAACTGTATGTGATGTTTTGGAAACTATCCATCAATCATCTCTACTACTTGTCTGTCAGGGTTCTAGGGAAGCTGGAGCCAAAAGGTGGTGTACACTGGGCAGGTCAGCGATCCATCACAGGGCTAACACAGAGATTAACAGCAATGCACACTCGCATTCACACCTATAGGCAATTTAGCGACCTAATCTGCATGTCTTTGGGCTGTGGGAGGAAACCAGAGCACCCTGGGGAAACCCACAAAGGCACAGGAAGAACCTGCAAACTCTGCACAGAAAGCCCAGTTGGCTAACAAGTTTGAACCCAAAACCTTCTTGCTGTGAGGCAACAGTCCTAACCACTGTACCACTTGACCACTATGCTGCCTAATTTGGTAACTACCAAGGGAATGTAATTTGTCCACCGGGAATTCAGACAACACTTGCCTGCAACTCAATAGTGTAATAAGTAAAAAAAAAAAAAGGAACAAATATTGATTCTGAATACAGTACCACTAAACCAAGGAGAATGTGTTTTCTTGAGTTTTTTGTTTTGTGTTGTTTATAAGAATACTATACATATTGTATGGTTTGAGAATTGCATGTGTGTGGTCCAGCATAAGACAGAATTTTGTGTGTGTGCGTGTGTGCGTGTGTGCGTGTGGGATTCACATTCTTAAGGTCAGTCATTTCTTTGACCCTGAGCTAGCTAGCTCCGCTCCAACAGTTCTCATCAGCAACACTACGCTGCACACTGTGGAGCTGCGTGGAAATGGAGTGCAGAGTTGGAGGGATTCACTGACAGCCCATCAGCCCATCTCCCGCTTTAACACAACCCCCTCCCACCCTCAGTGGTGGTCCTGATGCCCCCTAGGCTCGTTCTTATTCTCCAGCAGCTCTGCCTCGCGCACACCGCCGGCCATTCTTCCCCTGCTTCCCGATCGATACTGCTCATCGCCTTTCATCTGACCAACTCTGCGGAGGAACTGCTCTTTCTGGAGAGAACTCTTTCTGTCTGCCTCCTGCCTGCCTGACTTCATCTGACTCAGGGGAGTGGTGGCGGCAGGGTTTCTGAGAGCGCCAAACAGAAAGCATTGTCAAAAATTGATCCAATATGCATGTATGGCGCTGCAATAAATTGTACTTCGTATCCTTTTTTGTTCGAGTTCTCACTCTGTAAAACTGCTCTATCTGCCTGGAAATGTGTTCTTCAAAGTTTTGAAGAATGTCCAGTCAAGTAAAACCACATGGTGGTCAGATTTAGGTCACTGTCATGTTGCTGGAAATGTGATCAAGATTACTCATAAATACAGAGGGATGGGATTTTCCTTGAACAAGGCCTTAAAGAGTCCTCTGAGATTTGGGAGGGCTTCAACTCCGATAACAGAACTGATAAGTTCAGGTCAGTTTTACCTCATCAGGATGTAGACTTTTCTCCCAGTGCCAAAAACACCATATATATTAGGCACAAAGTTCACTTCAACTGTAGACTTCTATTGATTTAGCCAGACAAGGAAGCAGAACATTGGAAAGGAGTGGCGGTTTGGTAAGTCCAATAACAGAGATTTCCAGAAGAAAATTCTTTTAAATATTTAACATTTAGTTCATTTCTGGAGAATCCCAAAGCTATAAATATTATGTAATTTGCTGGTAGAGTTATACCATTTTCTTTCCTTTTTTTTAACATTTTTTTTAAATAACCTGGGAAGCTTATCAAAATTTAAGCAAACACTAGCATAAAAGAGGTTAAAGGTCTTGTCATAAAATAACATGAAATTTGTCTGATGTCGGTATCCTGTCTGGATATTATAATTGAGGTAAACAAATTCCTACAAAGCACAGGAAAGAAGCTTGGTCCCTTTTCCGTAAGCACCTAAAGGAACACACCGTCAAAATGTTGTCCAAACAGATGCTCATTCTGTCCAATCCCAACCATGGTGCTTTGTTTTTATTGGAGCTGTAAAATACAACTGTTTCTTGAAAACATAGGGGCGCCGGCGAACATGTAAGCAGTTTCCATTCCGCACGTGACGTTTTAGACTGGACCGCAGCAGGAGAGCACGGCGGGATCCGGCGGCGGCTGCCAAAGCTGTGGGGACCTGGCCGAGCACTGTAAACACAACACAGTGTCGGCGCAGCTAAGGCGGCTCCTCTAACCTCTCCCTGCTGCTGCTCCCTTCTCGCAGATTTAGAAAATGTCTGGACCCATGACTCACCCTGAAACACGGAGGAGGGAGCTGACGAGAAGGGAGACCAGATTCTGTAACATTTCCAGACAATCTAAAATAGGTACGGTTTGTACCAGACCAATTGTAACCAAATGGTGAATTATAAAAGGGTACTTAGTAAACTGTTCAACATGTCTCATGGCTTTTTAACTGAATAGTAAGTTCTATTTATGGGCAATACAAATTAGCCGACCCTTATAAATATGTAACGAACTTGTTTATTGCTTGGTTATTGAATTGGGAATGAAAAGCAGTGGGGTGTGTGTATGTAGAGAGTGCAAGAATGAAAGTAATAGATGAAGGGAGTGTGGCATTGTATTTGTAGAAAATACTATGTGTGAATGGATGTGTTAGCGTCTTTCTTTCTGTATGCATTTGATGATTGTGCTTTAGGACAAAACAGCTTGTGAATGAGAAGCAGCACCATGACGGTCCCAGCACTACAAAAAAGCCAAACTTACATCTATGCGCACAGCAGAACTGCATTTCTCAACCATAAACATCAGTGAATATCACTGTTCCTCCGTCTTCAGCCGTTTCTGGGAACATGCAGCTCACACAATTAGTCACTTTATTGCTCCTGTGCAATGAGCTATAAGGGAAAGCTTCAAGTTGGGATTCCTACAAGTTAGCAGCGCTGGGAGGAAATGTGGAGAGATGGAGTGTGAATTAAGGACACTAATATTCCCCGCGGGCATGGCAACCGCTGGCGGGGGGCATGGCGCGAGAATGCTCAGCGGAGCAATTCCACTTGGCAGGTAGATGAAGTGCGGATCATACGGGCAGGCATCCACTGATTAATGGGAGTGGGAAGGCGCTGGTAAGAAAACAACGCCATAAATCAACGTCGTCACGATGGTAATTGTAATTGAAATGAATTTTCTGTCCAGAGCCAGGCATTGCAATTGATATTGACCAAAGCCCCGGTGGCCTGGGCAAAATGAAACATAGAAAATGTATTCAGAGCATCTGTCGTGAGGTTCATACATCACTATATAACACAATTGCATCATTCCAGACCAATGAGTGGAGGAAACCAACCGAAGTAAAGGTTGCATGGAGATGCTGGTGTGTCGAAAGTGCTTGTCTTACAAAAGGCCTGAATTGAATCTCTTGTTCATCTTGGTTTCCTTAAAGAGATATGCTTGAGCCAAAAAATTCCAATCAGAAACAAACTATGAACTGCCGCCCCCCCGACACACATACATTTTTTCCATACAAAATTCTCAGCAAAACTAGTCAAACCTGAAAACAAATTACTTAATTAAAGCCCAAATCAAAAGTGCTACCAAGGTTATGCTAACAATTGCTCAATATACACATTAACTGTCACCTAGATGCTTTGCTGTAACTGGCACGCTGGTTTCCCGTCAATGGTGTTTATTGGCTTACAGACCACCTGCCTACAATCCTCTTAACCACTTTTATGTCTCATCCAGACACTGACCCGAGCAAAGCAGCCAGTATATGGGCACCAATTACACATCTTTATCAGTGGCAAATCATAACTACACAGATATATCTGACATTAATGCTCAGCTCATAGTGAGACACTAAGGATCCTGACAAGTGCATACTGAAACAGCCTATATTTACCCTGGACATTAAAGGACATTTATCAGTGGCAGCTGGTGGTTTTTGAAATAGGGGAAGCACAGGTGTCTGATACGGAAGTATATATGTATATATCTCTGTTTTCTGTTTTATCTGTTTCATATGTTGGTCTTGCCTGCTGTTGATTTTCTAGCTGCTCCTCATATGTAAGCTAAGAGCATCAACAGCCTTTTCCAAAATCAGATTGATAAAATTAGTTATGCTTGCCAAGTCATGCTAAGAAAGTAACTGAACTCCTAACTAGCAAGCTAAATTTCACTAAAGCTAGCTAGACCTATAAATAACCAAAAAAAAATATCTGAAACATGTGCACATAATCAAATATAACTTTGAATTTAGAATGGATTTACAATATTTAGCAATTACCAAGCTAAAATACTGTAAGTTGTGTAAAACTGTTATGGATTACAGGCTCTGTCTCTGTCACTATGTCTAACTGGTGCAGATATGATTGAGACGTCAGTCATGTTCATTATCATTGGCAGTTGGTTACAAGATTCCGCTCCAATCACAAGCCATGTCAGGCCTTCAAAGGGGATTTTCAGGCAAGCTGTGCTGTCCACCGAAAACATTACAAACCACTGTGGAAAACTTCATAATTTGACTGGCTAAAATGTTGAAGTTTCACCGAGAGCAATGAATGATGAAGACAAAAAATTTTAATTAAAATATAAAATTTTCATTACTACATTTTATTGAAACTTTAGAGGAAGCCTTACCTTCTATGTTGTCTCAAAGCCATTTTCTGTGGTGTGTACCCAGCAGTGAGGGAAATATTACGTTATTTATCAAATTCATCAACTATACTTTTTCCCTCCACCAAGGCACTGGATATGGGGCAGGGGGTAGCTCAGGGGGTTAGGATGTTGGCCTACTGATTGAAAGGTTGGGAGTTCAAATCCAAGCACTGCCAAGCTACCACTGCTGGGCCCTTGAGCAAGGCCCTTAACCCACAAATGCTCAGTTGTATAAATGAGGTAAGTGTAAGTCGCTCTGGATAAGAGCATCTGCCAAATGACTGTAATGTAATATAATTTGCTTTCTGAAATTTTTAAAAATTATACTGGGTAGGTACATAATACACATATGTAGGGACTAATAGAAATCCCAAAGCAAGAAGAATCTATGGGAACCTATATTGTAGTGACAATACCCAATTACCAGCAGATCAGATAAAGAATGCCCTAACACACCATGCCATAACTGAGGGAGGTTGACAGTCAGGGGTCGAAACCTCGAGGAAGCAGCCTCACCAGTGTTTTTTCTTATTTATTTTCACAGCGTCCTTCAATCCTCGCTTCACCAACAGGGTTCAATTAGCGTCAGCAGCAGTTGACACCAGGAGCCTGTGGCAGGAAGCAGAGAGAGTCAAAAATCACAGCCCCGTGCTACAGGCTATCAAGCACACACACATACGCACAGGCAAATGCTGTCTTGCAATGTTTGCACATGTTTGCACACTTGCACTTTCTAATCCTGTGTTGACTTATGTCGCACACATGCACGTTTCTGAAATTCGATGTTATCTTTTCTGTAGCATCATGGTCCTGAAGGAATGTTATCTCGTTTTACTATATACTGTATCACCCGTATATGGTTTAAATCACAATAAAGACCACTTGAGCACTTGACATTTAGAGAAAACATTGCACAGCAAGTAAGATCACGATATTTAACACACAAACATACATAGCCCCAGATATGCGCACATACACACACACAATCTTAACAAGCATACAAGCAAATGGACAATCATGCACACACAGAGGGCAGTTCCAGCATTAAGGATGTGACATCTGAACTCATACCAACTTGTAAAATTTCTCAAAAGCAGCATCAGTGAGTCACATCTGGTCATGAGGTACAACTTTGATATAGCCTGCAGGCTAATATTCTGATTCTGAATATTTATGTGAACATCACAGACATTATATAGCAATTTATCAATGTTATGTAACACTCACAGTTTTCTGAGAGTCACAAACATTTATGTTTAAGCATGTGTACTTAGAAAAGAGCTCTATCACATTTATGCAAAGCCTCACAGTTCTAGCAAAGTCTGTTTCACTTTGCGGTGATGTATATTTCGGTGTAACCAATCAGGAAAGGCTTCAAAAAGTGGGGAATTTTATTTCATCATACTTAAATCCCTGCAGAGTCATAACAAGGCCCATCAACAACTAGGGTTAGAGTCATATTGTCAAAACACTTGTTTCAGTATACTGTATTCAGGAAAATCCAACATTACAGACATTCTCCACTAACTGTAGTGAGCATCTTGCTTAAATAGCAGGAAATAAATTACATTGGAATTATGAATGTAGGTATAAAGGTATGAATAAAGGTAGTTTAATATAGATATACACCCTCTCCTTCCGGCAAGGGTAGTTACATTCGGAACCAGTGGAGAATTCCTGTTTGCATTTCCTTACTGAACACAAAATACAAAAATAGCAAAGTTGCCACCTTGTGACCATGACCATGAGCCCATGTGGGTAGCCCCTAAAAGATCCTTACTATGTTATGGTCTTCCTCTTTCCCTTCTCGTCTTTTTGAGTTGAGGAAGTGGAATCAAAGATGCTATTATTATATATATGCATGCTAATATAACACCGGCATTCTATTGTTATTGTCAAACCTGCAGCATCACATGCAAATGTGTTGACATTTTGATTGACAGGAATTCTACAATTTGATTTCATTGTTATTATCGCCAGAGTTGACCATGTCATCTAAACAGACGTACGGCCTACTGAGCAGTGTGGATGTAGTAGATGCAGAGTAACTAATCTTTCAATGTTAAGTTATTAAGACGTTTGGTACCAGGGGTCGCTACTTGACAAGAGCTTGCCCTTACTACAACATAGCCTGCTGCTTACTAATGATTGTCATCTGACGAAGTATTGGCACAGTGTAAAGTGTCGTGAATCCAACTAGGAACCTAGGAAGTAAAAGACAAGCTCCTGCACTTTTTTGGTGCAGGAAAAGAAGACTAGGGTGATCATTCTGGTGGAGGAGGATGAGCAAGTACTTTCAATGCATTGGAACACAAGTGTAGAGAAGCAGGAGGTGGGTATGCATCATGGGAGCTGTTAACAGCAGTGCAACCACACAATGAGGTTTAGAGCTCGTAGAAGCTTTTTCACAACCACCAGCATACAGAAACAGCCCCAGATGTACATTCAGAATATAAAACAGGAGTACAGCACAGCAGTGGCAGGGAATAAACTGCAGACCGGTGTTAAAGGTTCTTTGGCGAAACTAAAGCACGACGCTCCACCCAACCCAGCTAAGTAGGTGTCTAAAATATTTCATAGCATATTGCCCAAATGAGTGACTGAGCTATTCCATGATGTATTGAGATTTCATTAATGAGCCCTTGTGTGCATTTAAGAGGACAAGAAAGGTAACTGAAATTATGTCGACCTCATAAAAGTTCATGCATACTTGCTGTAATGGAAAATGCAAAATCATCACCTGTAGAAAGAGATGTAGAGGCTGATGCACAGCCTGAGTATATGAGAGCTGACTCACTGGTTTGCAAAACGTATAATACTACGTGGCAAGTGTAAATTCTATTTCTGTTACAGCGGCACATTTGCTCCTAGCCCTTAATGAGTTCCAGCGGAAAAACCTGAAAGTGACCAAAAGCTGGAAAAGGTTTTTCTTGGTGTGGTATTCAGGTCATGATTGTCACTCACAGTATTTTTTTGCCACCTTTCTAAGGACCAATATGTATAATTATGTACAATTTTTAAATTACTGTATCAAATTACAGCAATCTGGTACTGTAACATGGTTGTTTTGCTTACTGGCATTTTGAATTCCTGACGTACTGCCATATTTGTACTGTAATAGCCTAAAACCAAAGCAAAAGTGCTAAATGCTAAAAAAAAAAAAAAAGTGCTATTTAGTATTAAATTATGATCATATAAGGGTTAAGAGCATGCAGCTTGTGCTTCCAAATGTAAAAGGAAACCTGCGATATTAACAGCTGGTTATGTAATTAATTGTGGCAGTATTTCTGTTATTCTGTCAATAGCTACTCACATGAGTGTGAATATTGTTTGTGATAAACATGCTCTATGAGTGATACACACCAGGCCATCTTGGTCAGTCACGCTGACAAGAATGCCCAGCGAACAAGTATGCTGTATTGGGGACGTTTTCAGGCTACTTTTTATTTACTTAGTTTCAAAGGAAACACACTGGTGGTCTTCCACGTCCGCTTGTGTCATTAAACCACAAATGTAATCTTCTGATGTGATTTTTCTTCCATGTTCACTTGTACTATTTTTGTATGATTAGGCTGAAACTGGCATGGACAGTTATCTGTCTTCCAGGAGAGATGGAGTTTTTGAATGAAAATTGTTCACGCTGATTCAGGTGCTTTGTAGCTTTTCAGAAATCACTCATGTAGCTGTATCTCATATATTTTCTCCCACCTCCATTTTTTCCTCAACATCTGCTTATGGTTGCCAAATGAACACAACACAGATCTATTACAACTTTCTGCATCCTACCAGCATCTTTGCACAGTGCCTAACGGGTTCAGAGCAGTTTCCAAAGCAGGAACCTTTTCAGGAAATCTAGTTCCTGGACATAGTTCCAGGAGTGTTGTAGGAAGCTTTTTTTGTTTCACAGTACTGTATGTGTTGTTCTACAAACCAACTGATTAAGTGGTGCTTGTCATACTGAACATTGTTGACTGGTAAAACCCAAGCTTTAAAGAATGACCAACCCTCCCAATATTCTGGATTTAAGCATTTTGTTTATCTAACAAATTATTTTTAAAGCTTGTTCTGTAAGCTTGTTTTAACCTCTCTTTGGTCTTGATCCTTGGGTACTCTTCAAAAGGCGCTAGCTACTTCACAGGACCTGAGGTAGGGCAGGTGTTCGGGATGCTAGTATGTTTAGAAGAGGAGTACGTCCAAGAGGGCATAAAAAGGAGTCTGGTCTCTGGACTACATGCCCTTCCAGAGACTAGGAACGATACCACACACACCTCAAATCAACGTGAACACAAGACCTACTCTGAGAACAAAAACTAGAAAAGGGAATTGAGACAAGCAGTACACAGAGTCTGTGGAGTGCATGTGGGAGCTGGGCAGAAAATCATAAATCATCATTGATCCATTCATTTATTCATCCCTCCCCTCTCCTGGAGTCTCTTGCCTGGTGTATCCACAAATTAAACACATCAATAATTAAAATCATGCATCAGGTGCAGAATGCCCATGGCCCAACAGTAAGAAGAGCTAACCAACAGAGCTCTTCTTTCTTCGTTTTCCCCCCCAAGTACTGCAGTTTCCAAGGCAACAAACTTATGGTAGGTTTTCACTTCTCTCTCTCTCTCTCTCTCTTTCTCGGTTACCCTGCTTCCCTTTATCTCTCTTTCTTATGCTGAATGTACACTGGTGGTGACTCTCTGTTCATAGCGATCAATCAGCATCTAGACAGGCAGGAGCTTTGATATTGCTATAGAGGAAGAGAAAAAGAGAGAGAGAGGAAAGTTTCCCTTTGACTAGCATGTTCCATTGTGAGAATCCCCAGCGGCTTTTGACATCTGGTTCCAGTTAGCACCGTGACGCGCTTCCTGCCTGGGCCACGGTTCACAAGTCAAACACCAGAGTGAAGAGAAAAAAAAACATATACACACCTCACACTCATATCATCTGTGTGTATGTTTGCGTGTATGTGCATTCTAAGGAACTTGGGCAGATTCAGGATTCAATATTTGCAGATTCACATGATCCAGAATCCATAATTTTATTCATTTCTCAATACTCTTCATAAAGTTGATTCTTACATAACAAATACAACACTTTTAATATGTAAGGGATTTTTTTTTAGATTTCAAACTCAGTACATGGTAAAACCAGAGCAGAAAGTAGTACATTATTGAGTAACGTAGCGTTTACGTGAAGTGTTACCAAGTCGATAAGAAGTGGAAAAGTGTGACCCTCGAGAACGTGGGTGTGGAACATATGTGCAGAATGTGAGCTGCACCCACACATACACACCGGAGGGAAACCCTAAAGTCCGCGGGGGCACGTATACACACACATGCACACGCACTGTGACTGGGGCTTGTGGGTAACAAAAATGAGAATGAGGGGGAGAGACAAGAGCGAAAAGTGAAAATGTCATGTGTATAGATATAGAACACAAACAGGCCACAGAAGGGCTTGCCTGCGTCGGTGGCATCGAAAAACACACCCACACTCGTGCTGTGCTTGACTTTGATCACCCAGGAGCCACTGTTTCTGCCCTATACCACAGCAAGGCCAGGGGGCTTCTCATCATAGACCCACAGATCTTCATCTGCAGATGGAAAAACATGATGCAAGCATTCAACTGTTACGATGCTACATATAACACGGTGCCACTAGCAACAAAAAGGCTGAAATAAGACTAATGACTCAGTGGCAATACACACCACAGAGAAACTGTATCCTGCCTACATGTCCACAGAATGACTTTCCACATCAATATGAATGAGCTACAGTACAGAGGTTAAACTCATTTGGCCCCATATATTAAGTCAGAAGCTCCACGTGTTGACATAGGACCAAAGTGGTTTCTTAGGGTACATCAACATTGAAATTTATAAATTTAAAGAAACCTTGCCATTTCATACTGCTGACTTAGTTGGACTGGTATGTTTATAATGATGTAACTCAAAATACCACTGGCTTGAGGTCTGGTCCGTTATTGCATATTCTTTTTGTGAGAATTAAAAATAACTGTCACCAATGATTACTTTAGTTACAGTAGATAAAAAAAGGATATACACCCTTAAAAATTTTGTTTTTTACATTTTGTTGTGTTAGGTTCTTTAAATCTTAGGAATATAAATGGCACTTCTTTTCCTTGATCCAAGTAACTCATGCATACCACATGAAGGTAGGAAACTTCCACCCATCCATCCAATTTCTATGCCACTTATCTACTGCAGGGTACATCTTGGACAGGTCGCTAATCTATCACATGTCTAATACAGAGACGGACAGTCATTCACATTCATATCTATCGGAAATTTAGAGCAGCCATTTGACCTAATCTGCATGTATTTGGACTGTGGGAGGAAACAGAGGAAAGAACACGCAAACTCCACAAAGAAATGCCCCAGTTGACCCGGAAATTGAACCAGGAGCCTTCTTGCTGTGAGGTGACAGTACTAACTACTGCACCACTATTTGCTTTAATTATGAAAGAAGCATTTAACTGATAGAAGAAAATGTCCTAATTTCTTAACTACAACCCGAATTCCAGAAAAGTTGGGACGTTCTTTAAATTTGAATAAAATGAAAACTAAAAGACTTTCAAATC
>JAQLOM010000015.1:7918584-7933682 GCA_030068315.1 Chrysichthys thysi
CTCATTTAGTGGATAAAGGTGTACAATTTCCCAGTTTGAACATTTGTTATGTTATCTATGTTCTGTTGAGAATAAAAAATTGGCTTATGTGATTTGAAAGTCTTTTAGTTTTCTTTTTATTCAACTTCAAAAAACGTCCCAGCTTTTCTCGAATTCGGGTTGTATATACCACATCATGTCAGTACTTGGTAGAGGTACCTTTGGCAGCATACCCCACACATCTTTCCAGAAAGTGATGGTTCAGTGGTTAAGATGCTGGTTACTAATCAGAAGGCCAGGGTTTAATAAGCAGGGATATATGAGGAAATTAACTTTAGTATGATTCTATAAACTATATATCTGGCAGAATTGGTTGGATTTTGCTGGTGGACAACAAGTTTCAAAGCATTTCACAGCTTTTCAATTTAATGTAAGTCAGGGCTTTGACTAGTCCACTCCAGAATATCCACCTTGGTTCTAGCCAACCTCTCTATGCTAGCTTTGGCTTTACGCTTAGGGTCACTGTCCTGTTGCAATATGAATTTCTGACCCCTTTTCAGAATTTTTCAGATTTCCTCAAGTTCTTCCACAGAATCTTCCTCTACACAGTACTTTCCACTTCTTAATGATGGACTTAACAGTGCTCCAGGGTATCCTGAAACCCTTGAAAATCATTTTATATCCCTCACCTAATGTATACCTTTCCACAACTTTGTCACAGAGTTGTTTTGGGGGGATTGTAGACCCCATCCTGTTGCTTTTGTGTTACACTTAAAAATTGAAGGACCTTAGTAAACTGGTACTATTAATCAAGATTTGAAAAGTTAAGTGACTATGTGACCTCAAAGGCCTTAATATTGTTTACGGGATGTTATAACAAATGGGTGTAAACTTATCAAAACAAGATATCTTATTTGTTTAGTTTTAATTAATATTAAACATGTTTTGATTGCTAGCTTTTAACCTTGACATTGATAGGAATTGTATATAAATGAGCCAGGAAATTTGCTGATTTTTTTCTACTTTAATTCTAGTTTATAGGTCAACTAAATGTGAAAAGATTTAAAGTTTTTATATTCATTTTCTATTTACAGTATGTTAATAAGTGTGTAAGTCATGCAAGGTTTTGGTTACTGATTACTTCGCTCCAATCCAAAATTTAGTCTTCATACTAATACCACTGTTTCTCCATGACTTAGATCACAACCCTGTTGGGTATCGCTGTGGCTGAATTCTGGAAAATTCTTCCAATAAAAAACAAGCATATCACTTTACCAAAACAATGTGGAAATAGGTTTATTTAGGTTACTTTCTAACCTTCAAAAATCAGGTCTAGTAAGGAGCCATCTTAACAAACTTGGTGATAAATACTGTCAGTCTGCCTAAAGATTTCCAAACTTTGCTGGCTATGTGTGCGTTTCTCAGGATTTGATCAGGATTTGAAGATTTTGGTTACATGGCATATCCAAACAAATATACACAAACATCAGTTCAGTTTGTATTCGGTAGTGGGTGTCATATTGTCCATAATGCTCCTCATCACATAATAATCAAAACAAAGAATAGTGCTTGCACACTTTCTACAGATAACAGCAAAGGTTTAAAATGTTTAAATGACATAATAAAAGGCCAGTGATAAGAATAATTATTCAAAACTACCTCAATTAATTAGCGATTATTTAAAAAATGGTACTAGCATGAACAGAGATCAGACAAGGGAAGAGACAATGATGAGGCTTGTGTTTAATGCTGCTTACATTAATGATGCGATAATCAAACTGATAAGTAGGTAACTGATTTTCCAATTTTTTTTTATAATATTGTTTTTTTTTAATAAGCAGATCAGTTTTACACTGGGATTTTCTACCTTTCACTTTTGGGGGCAACCAGATTTTAAAATGTGATCATTTGTGATTGAGATGCATGCAAAAGAGAAACATATGCATATGTTCAGCAAAATGTCACAAAAATGTCCAACCTTGACTATGTAACGGGTTTGCCCAGGCTGCCACACATACAGTATATCACCCTCAGTTAACTTATGATATCTACATAAAAGCAAATTCTGTGAGTATAAAAGGAAGTGCAGACATTTTGATAACCCTGTCCAGAGGGTTCCACTGGCTTACAGTTGAACGCCAGTATGAAGGATGTGTTAATGTACTGTAGTAGTTAACTGGCTGATCCTATTGTTTTTCTATATCTATAGGGAACCACACACAAATGAAGAACAGCCTGCAGTTCTCATATTAGATTATCATTTGCTCATATTGTCATTTCTGCATCATATTGTCAAAAACGTCAATATTGAATTGTTTAGAAAGGGGCATTTCTGACAAATTAGAAGGACCTAGCAATGCACACCATAGAAAATTTCTTTTTCATACTAAATGACTGTGATCCAAAAGTGACTTCAAGTTAACAGTACTACAGAGAAAAGATTTTGGTGTTAATGTTTTTTGGTGATTTCTAAGTAACACTGACATATTTACATGACTCCCAAGCTGCCTATGGTTATTAATGGCTCTTGAACATTGTTTCAGGACAGAAGTACAAACTAATAAATGTTTCCTGGAAGTACTGAATTTTAGTATGCACCAGCGCCAGGGAAAAAGAGCACACTAATTTAGGTTTCAAGGTTTCTATTTGCTTTTTTTGCCCTTTCTCTTTCTTCTAAATGAGGCAGAGCAGATACAAATGAAAATTTAAGGAAGACCTATTGATTGGTGCACCAGTCACAGTGAGGTCAACACAATCACAGCACCAATGGTGATGCAGACACAGCCGTCCTCGCCTGACCCACATGCTCACAGCCCTCTGACTGACCCCTAAGCGCATAGCCACCCAGCATGCTATTATGCACTGAGCAAGCTGAACAAAATGCATAATAGACATCCAGTTTAATGCCCCGCCTGCTTCTTTCTGTTGCACACTGGAGAACACATATACGTGAACACACACAGCGGAAGGAAGCATGGCAGTAACCCCCCTCCAGCAGTGTTCATATCCTGCAGGAGCCCCCGGGTGCCAACCTGTCAATATTGTGCAGCGCGGCTGCTCTATTCTCCTCAGTAGCTCAGTTAGCCTTTGCACACTTTAGGACAACACCGGAGTCTGTTTCTCCATGCAGTGTCAGAGACAGAGAGATTTAAGTTTCACTGCCAAGCTTTAGACATCATATACCTCTGAATCTTAAACAGATAGAATATGGAACATTTGTTAAAAAAAACAAACAAACACACAAAAAAAAACACATAATCTATAAGCACCACCTCTTAGAAGATGAATTAAAGCAAGAGTGTTTTTAAAGTCAGTGTTTCAGGGACATGCATCTTAACCTATTTCTAACCTTCAGACAGTAACATGAAATCTAAGGTCACACACATAAAACATAACTTGAGGTCTCTAGATTACGTTCCTTTAACCTTTCATATTAGTAGGGGCTCACACAAAGGGCAACCTTCTCATATATTCAGAAAGCATGAGCTAAGAATTATAAGTAGATCTTTTCACACGTACACATGATGGAAGTGAACTCTGCAGCAGCTAACATGCCTGGGCCTGCAGGATAACCTTACCATGAGACGCCAATGAGGTATACTAAAATCTCTGGTTTCCCTGGTGCGTGAGTCAGTGAGTTTGTGTGCGTGTGTGTGTGTGTGTGTGTGTGTGTGTGTGTGTGTGTGTGTGCGTGTGTGTGGTAGACAATATTAAATCCCAGCCACAGCACAGGTGTCAGGTTGCAGCGCCTGCTTTATGACAAGTGCTGGGGTAGGGGCAGGGAGGCAGCAGGGTGGCATTATCACCGTGCTGAGGAGTAGTTCATAACCCACCAGGCCCGGTGGCCTCACCTAAAGTAGCAGTTAAAATCCCAGCAAGCATAGATACACCTATGGTCTCCACACTGACTTCAGCCAATTACTACTCATTACACACTCAGTTGGTCTCCACCTATGAGCACGCAGGGTGGCCTCATTCATCATCCAATCAAAAGTTTCGACGCTGTTACCTTCATCCAATTAACTCAAAATTTATAAGTTCACCAAAATCCCCAGTTTTTCCTTCCCAACAAAGAAATTGTTGTGTTTGTGATCTGGGGGTCATGACCATAGGGCCTCTGTGACTTCTCATGCTGAAGACTGGCACATAATGTACACTTATGAATACATTAATATTCAGACATCTGCTAGTACTGAATTATAGATTCTACAAAGCCAAGCATATGGGAACAGATTGCCATGTGTTGCCATTAACAAATGCTGCCTGCTCCAATATGGGCGCTTTTAGCACGCTTTCAGAGACAATAACAACATCGTCTAGATGATAAAAATGAATACGTATGGGAAGATTAGTCATTAATTCCTGTGAATTGCATTTACCAAATAAAAAATTAATCGACGATTAAGCAGAATTGCTCAAGTGCTTCATATGCAGTCTCATAGCTGTAGGCCTAGACTTAAGCAAACTATGACACAGCTTTATGGCTTAACCACTCGATAACCGCTTTCTGTCTTCTCCATATATAGCACAGACAAGAAACGTCTTTTCAGGTGCGTCCATCAGATTCAAACGCTACCCATACTGGAAGTGATTGCAATTCTGTAATGTGTATAATCTTCTGAACCATATGTCCAGAATTAAACACTACAAGGTTCTTTTTCGATCCTCATATTTAAATCCTCATGTTTAAAAAAAAAAAAAAAGCAGACAAAAAAACCAAAACAGAACTATTCCTCCTGGGCCGCTAGTGGATGAGGGGAGCAGCTGGGCTCAACAGGGACCTAGTCATCTCAGCTTTACTTTAGAGGATTAGCCTCTTATCAAGCACCTAAGTCTGCTGTAAGCAGTGCCTCTCATTACTCCATCTTTAATTACCCAACACCTTGTCCCATCCACCCAGGAGATATAGGCTTAGAATACTCACAGGAATGCTGCCTGCCTGGCTTAAATCTGTGTTGAGTGTGTTGTAGTGGGTGATATTTTCGATATTTTAGAAATGAGAACAGAAATAAGAATAGTCCCCCCCCCGCACACACACGTAAACACGTAAACACGCTTTCTTTTTTTTTTTTCAGAGGGAACCCTGCATCCACCCATACATCATTGCCTCCTACAGCATTTCCATGCTGCTGCTTACTGCTGATAATCATCTGCAATGGAAAGTGTGTGGGGGCTTTGCAGGAAACCCTACAATTCTTTACAGAAGTCTCCATCAAAGAAAAAAGAAAAAGTCAGCACACCAAGCACTCAGCATGAGCAGCAAAAAATAGTGGCTTGTGTTCTCTTCTGGGCGACACACATTAAGTCGGTGTGGGCCCTGAAAGCCTGGCAGTTTAAACAAGAAGCAGCAATTATCTCATTAACGGGAATGATAGTGCGGGAGGTGGCGTGATGTGGTGTGGCGACGTTGTGGCTCTGTACCTGCTGATAAAAAAGGGGGAGAGATGAGGAGAGCAGAGCAGAGCCCTATGAGGCCAGCGCCCCTGCGCTCACTCATCCTGCCACGGCTTGGCCACACCATGCATGTATTAATGGGTTCACTGCTCTAATTGCTTCTCACTTAGACAAACCCCTGCAAATCACAGGGCGAGCCGGCAGCGCTGCTCAAGCCCCCCGGGACAGGAGACGGCAGGCAGGCATGAGAGATGGAGGAAGAGTGTGTGTGTGCTAGGTGGAGGCGCCGCCAGAAATGTGTGGAGTGTGGGCGCCTCTGAGGGGAAAGAGGGAGGGGTTGGTCCCAAGAGAGGGAAGGAATAGCGAGAAACGTACACACATTCGCTTGAACACTCACAGATACGCACAGTTCCATGCTTTCAAACACTACACACACACACACACACACACACACACACACACACACACACACACACACTTTGAGAACACCTATGCCTGCTCATGCACAGTCCAGGGTAAATAAACCAGCCATTCTACCCCCTGCAAGCACTCTCAGATCTCACTCCCTTTCCACCTCCCAACACCCCACCCCCCAACACCACCACCTTCTGAAACACCAGGCCAGAAAGGAGTAAGATGAAACTCAAAAAAAATGAAGGGAAAAAAAATCAATAGCACAGATGGATACCCGGATAACAGAGTCCGGCATGCTCTGGCGGTGAGGCAGTCCAGAGGGTGCCCTCACGACTGCCAGGCAAGCGGAAAGGGGATCGGCGCACAGCCATGAAAGATAGGTGATGAGCTCTAGAAGCCTAATCACACCCCCACACCCCTGGTATAACCCTCATGTTTCCAGTTTGCCTACACACACGCACGCCAAAACACCCGTTTTCTGTTCTCCTTCCCTCCACCCTCTCATTCTACAACCTGCCGAATCAGACAACACCTCTGCTTGCTCGGAAAAATCTTGGTATCATTAATACACAAAACCACTGACCAGGACATTTCCAAACACGCCTGAGTATCTTATGAATCAAAAGCCTTTAGTACCACGATCAGATAGTGTGCACTGGCTGTGTGGTTTTCTCCCTTTAGAATAAACAATATTACTGCTAGGTCATTTCCAAACCTGGGTTACAATTCACAAATCAAGAAGTACTAATTAATGTTTTCAACAGTTTTTGACCCACTTATTAATTCATCTAGAAAGAACTGTATTTGTGGCATTACTAATATGTAGCAGTGTGGATAGGGGCACCAATTTAAAAGGCAACAATTGAAATTAATCATGGCAATATTCATAGGTCGATTGTTATATAACAACAGAATAAATATAATAATATATATAATATAGTATATAATATAATTATATGTAATGTAATTGATTATAAATGAATTGATATCCAAAAATATATTTAAAAAAAGGAAAGACAACCAGTGATGTGTAAATAGGCTACCAAGTTGCCCATAACTCTGATAATTAGTGATAGCCAAATAAATAAAAACTGTTCTTCACGATCATGATTCTGATATTCCAGATTCCCAACAGAGATGGTCACACATCGATCAAAGGTTTCTAAATCAAATTGCAGGGTATTGTAGCAGATTCATTGGTAATGTTAAATTTTGAATCATTGCCTTATGAATTAACATATTACTGTATCATGTAGAAGCCTGAAGTTTATACTCCTACTAATAAGCATGTACAGTACCAGTCAAAAGTTTGGACCGACTCATTCATAGGATTTTTCTTTAATTTGACTATTGTCTACATTGTAGAACAATACTGAGGACATCAAAATGATGAAATAACACTCACTTACTCACTCATCTACTGTCGCTTAATCTTGTTCAGGGTAACGGGGGGAAGCTGGAGCCAATCCCAGCTGACTTCGGGCAAGAGGCGGGGCTTCACCCTGGGCAGGTCACCAATCCACCACAAGACCATCACCCAGAGACGGACAACCATTCACACTCACATTTATGAAATAACACATGGAACATAAATGAATTATGTGGATAAAAAGTGTTAAACAAACGAAACATGTTTCATATTTTAGAGTCATCAAAGTAGCCAGCATTTACCTTGATGACAGGTTTGCACACTATTGGCGTTATCTTACCCAGCTTCACGAGGTAGACACCTGGAATGCTATTCAGTTAACAGGTGAGCCTTGTCAAAAGTTACTTAGTGGAATTTCTTCTTAATTTCCTTCTGAATGTGTTTGAGAGCATCAGTTGTGTTGTATCGAGGTAATGTTGAGATACAGTAAATAGCCCTATTCCACAACTGTAGCAATCCAGATTATATCAAGAAACACTCAACTACCTAAACGACAGTCCATTAATACTTTAAGACATGAAGTGTCTTTTAAGTAATAAAAATAAAGAAAAAGTATTGAATTAGAAAGTGGGTTCAAACTTTTCACTGGTCCTGTATGTAACAATTCCATCTTTAAACGAGTTACACAGAATACAAAAACCACAAAACCAACATATTATTTACTGTAAACATTTTAGTTTTGTTCAACAAAGAGAACCATTATGAACATTAATAAATATATGATTTGCACATAACTAGTTAAACTTATAGTTATACAAACAAAAATCCAATAATCTACAGTAATTTTGTCAAATTGTTATTTACCCATAAAGTCTACACCCTGAGTAGAAAAACACAGCTCAGACATTAGTGCTGATATAGTGAAGAAAGGGGTGTAGAATAATATCAGGGAATATACTAAAAATAAAATAAAATAACTCTTAAAATGGTAGTAAAATAATACTTGAATAAAGTTTATTTTAAAAACAAGATATGATAATATTATTAGAGGAACTGTATCAAGAAAAGTGTTATTATTATTATTATTATCATTATTATTATTATTATTATTATTATTAATATTATTATTATTTACAAATGTTGTTATTCCTTTATAGCTATTCAAATTCAACAATAGAGTAAGACTGCTAATATCAGTCCATTTTGCCATTAGACGTCTTCCAGTTCATGTTAGAGAATTTGTAGCTTTGATTTGATTTTGTTGCTTTCCGAAAGTAAATTTATATAATGAGTTAATTGACAAAAGATTTAAACCTTAACCTTTTAAAACTAATACATTCTGTAGTATAGCAATCACACTATGAATACAACCCAAAAAACAATGATGTAAGTGCCAATATCAAACTACATCGTATGTAAAAAATAGCATGTGACCTGTGGTCCCTATGGTAACTCTGCTATTTTGCTGCTATGTGCTATTTTAGGTGGAGCTGTACTGTACACATGAGGTGCATATCAAACTGTCTGAACTATGAACCAAACTACGCATAAGGGTTCATAGTAAAATTTATATTTGTCCATATTAATGAACAAATTCATTTCTAGTTATTGTTACTAGGTAATGTACATTACTGTGATTTGTAAAGTATTCCATTAACATAAAAAAAACCCATAAATGCTCAGCCTGAATCATGTGCACTGTTATAAGACAATCACATGAGAAGTTTGACCTTTGACATTTAATTTGACAAAGCTCTAGGTGAAAATCTTTGACAAAGTTCGAGCAGAAAATGTCTGTTCTTTTAGGACAGCAATGGCAAACGTCACGAGTACAGCCGAAACTGAGAATGATCACATTCATTTATTATCTGCTGATGCAATTAGTTAGAATTAGAAAGGAAAATGGCTTGATGTTTATTAGTATGAAGTGCATATGTGTGGGGGGAAAACCCATCAGATGTCGCTGTGGCTGAATTCTGGCAAGCAGTCAAAACAGTGTTTTTCTGCCTAGAAAATACTTCACAACATAAATTAAAGTACCCATAAATATATTTCACAAAATCATAGAAATGTTTCTATTTACTTTTTAATCCTTCTTACTCTGAGATCAGACTACGCAATATTTTTGTCTTTCATGATGGTCACCATGTCAGATTACTAAGCAATGAAAATGGCATGAACACTAAACACAACACCAAAATTCGACATTGATCAATTATCGTTCAATCATCTGATCAATCATGTCCCTGCGTGTCATTGAGGAGGAGGGTCAAGAAATGATCAATCATGGCTATAGAAGGAACATCAAGGAACACACTGTAGAAGTTGTCAAACTAGGTGAGAAAATACAAAAAATTTCGACATGCCAGACTTTTCGTCAGGTTGTCATGGGCCGTCTCAGAAGCCTGATGCTGGAAATTTGTCAGCCACAACAAAATCGTATCAAAATTGGGCTGAATTCAGGTATTCTGATCCAGGCATTAGGCTCATGTTTCACAAAGATCATGTTGTGCATGTTGTGCCAGTTTAACAAACACAGCCTTTTTACAAGTCACTGGATAGCTACGTGCCAATCCACTGCAACATAAATCTAGTCAAATGAGTTTATAACAAGATACAAGCTGTCAAAATGACATTGTGTCTCGGAACCACAGTCCGAATTGAATCCTTAAATGTGATTTTCTCCCTTTTCACTTTTGGGGTAAACAGGATTTAAAGAGCTATATATTAACCTGTGATTGAAATGTGTACAAAAGAGAATAATATTTCAGCTCAAACCTGTTAAAAAAAAACCAAACAAACTGTGATTTTCAGCATATTATATAAACTGCTACATAGTTCATTATCACATGAAAATTCTAAAAGTTTTTTTTTTTAAAAAGGTTCAAGTCTGTCCTATTATAGTTTGTGTTTCACATGTGGCCGAGGTGTATTTAACCTCTGCCAGAGTCTCTGTGTCTCTTGCATATGTAAACCTGTAAAGTCCCAAGGTGTATTTACATTGCAGCAAAGTAAAGCACTTCCTTCTCCAGTAGTTGGCCACTTTCATAGGGCATGTCACTAAAATGGCAACAGGTTTTAGCTGTTCAAAGAAAAATACGTCATTTCATAGGCAAGTACTGAGCTACAATGAAATGCTGGCTAAAAAAGAATGCTTCACACTACTCTTGCTTCTAAAATCCACTGCATAAGACTTCTCAACAGGTAATTAATGTGAAGTGAGATATAAAAGCCTCCAGTGAAATAACTTCTGTCGACATTATCACATTGCGTCATTAACTCATGGTAAGGGGGTCAAATGGAACATTTTTACAACTGACAAAAGGTCACAGTCAATATTTCTTCCATTTAAAGTAGATGCATATAGATGCAGGTCTATGCATATCTGTAGTCAGTATGACCTTAATAAGAGCTCTGGCAGAATGGTACGTCACCTAAAGAACTAAATTACACTCATTTTAGTTAGCAAGCTAAATTGAAATAAAGGAGAGCACTCTGCTCTGTATGTGTGTTTTCTTTTCACCTTATGAACATGCTTTTGAGAACTGGCTCACAAAAAGCAAGTATTAATAGTGACATCAAATATAGTAACAACGGGGCACCTGACATTTTTAGTAAGTTATCCTACATGTTTTAACATACTTTCCAACCCTCTACTGCTAACTATCTGCTAGTACACTAGCTCACAATTATCACAGGTAGACACAAGCAAGACCTTTAAATACAGGCTCTTATTATTTTAAGGATTTATTTAACATTAGCTTATATAAACTGTACATAAACATACTATAACAACCACAATTTTGTCCGTCATAAACACCAGCTAGGCTACCTAAATGCACATCTCCTAGATCATTGAATTTGAAAACTCTATCTTGTTGACAGTTTTGCACTTAGACATACCTTTTCTGTGCCCATGTCACACTCATAGTTTCGGTGAGATTGGGATTAAAGGTGGAGGTGGACTGTGAGAATAAGTGAAATAAGTGAAGCCTACAAAGGGGAACTGGGTGACAAAACACTTACAGCAGAGATTTTTAGAGTCATTTCAAAATGAAGATTTAGGGGGAAACAATTTCTTAGGGACTTTTAAACGGCAGTCATTGAAGGTGCCGACTTGTGTTGCCGAGAATGCTGTGGGGTGTATAAATAAATAGTATGACCTTTAAATATAGGCCAAGCTTCTTCTTCTTTACAGGTATACTTTGGGGGGAAAATAGGACAAATTCCTGGTATATTCCTCTTAAATTCGATGGTGTTCGTATGGTGATTATAGCAAACTGCTGCCTTGGTCATCATCACGATGAATGATTTTCTTTTCAATTGGTACACATTGTATTAGTGTTTGTGCATATATCAGAGGTGGTCAGAGGTGCATTTGGCCCTATAACACGTGGATTGTGAACAATAATGCATTCTCTTGCAAATACAGTAATCTGATGTATTAGTAAGAAATTAGCAAAAGCTGGCAACCACAAAAAAATGTTGTATCTTCCCCTTTATATTTAATCAAACAGTCAGTGTTGGGAGTATTTTATAATCTTAAAAAATCAGAGCTGTAAACTCATATATTTTCCCTGCATTTCTTCCATATATAGCAAATGTCTACATGCTCACATTCCTGCACAACAACCTTTCTTAAAGAAACAATTTAATATGTCTACGCTTGTTTCATGTGCCTCGATGTGTTCAGTTTCACCACCTGCTTCAGTGTTTTTAAATTGTAAAAACTCTAATACCGAAATCAAAAACTGAAATCTTTTGACAAGATCAGCACAGAACTTCCTTTTCCACATTATCTCTAAGATGCTAACTAGGGTTGCGATATAAGAACTGCGCATACTACTTACAGAAGCCATTAAAACCTGCTGTCTCAACTTTTTCTGCATTCCTCAGTAGCTCATGTTTGATGGTGTGAAAAGAAATGGGAAAACTGAAATGTTTACAAATTGGGAGGAAAAAATCCCAGCAATCTACTTAAACATATATACTGAAGTGCAAACAGACCTACAGTTCGTTCCACCTACAGTTTGTTCAGTTTGTTAGATTTTTTTTAGCAAATTTGTTCACAGCTTGAACAAATTAAATTTCAGTCAGACAATGCCCCCTGGTGGAACACGTGAGAGGTTTTATCATTCAATCACTGATGAGGAACCTTCAAAGTTCTCACTGTGGAGGGTGTAACCACAATCACTTCAAACTGACCATACAAATGGCTGCTTTGGGTGTTTTCCTTCCAACAGTGAAGGAAACACGCTGAAGCCTTTGAAGGGTTCTTCTAAACTTTCCATCACTTTGAGCAATCAGTCTTTGCTTAAAACATACTTCAATACTTTATTTCAAAATAAAGGGCTAAAGGGGAAAAAATTGGTAGCACCAACAATTAAAATTCAGTCATCTTCAGTAAACTTTTGTACGGTTAGGTTCGCCCAGGGTTGCGGTAGATCCGGAGCCTATCCCAAGAACATTTGGGACATGGTGAAAATTCACCCAAGATTGAACACCAGTCTATCACAGGACACCACTCACCCACACATTCATAGCATAATCAGTCTACTTACCAGAATGTTTTTGGGAAGGGGGATGAAACCAGAAAGAGAAAACCAAATTTGTCATGGGGAGAATACACAAAGCTCTGCACATACAGTGTTGTGGAGCTGTGACATGTCATCATCACCAACACAATCTTACAAAGGAAGAATGAAATGGTTCCACTCTTTAACTAAACGTATGACTGTTGGTTCCCAAAGCAGCTTCATTTTAGTGATTTTGACTCGTGTATATTCTCTACCTACATTTGGACAATGGGCAAATATTAAAGCGCCGCATAATTTACACATGATTCCGCTGTAGTCACATGTGTCTTTTGTGATAGTTTGTTCTTTGTCTGAGCCTACATAAGTGTGAATGCTTGTGTGAAATGACAACATTGCTTTGGCCTTGCTTTTTTTTTATATAGCTGTTACTTTCGACCTCTACAGAACGCTTCTCACTATAGATATGTATAGAAAGTATGTGTACAGATGTATGTAGCTTATTCTGTACAGGAAGTATGGTAGTCAGGATAACTCTAGAATGGACCATGCTGGGGGTTTTTCTTCCCAATTACCATGTGGAGATGCTATGTCTTCGCAAACATTATATCATCTAATGCAACCATGGAATATCCCAACTGACGTGTTGCTCTGTCTGCCCAGTCACACTCACACCTCTGGGCAATCTGGAGTAGCCAATAGAAATGCGGTAGAAACTGGAGTACCTGGAGGAAACCCACACAGGCACAGAGAGAACATCCAACCTCCACACAGAAAGGCACCCAGGTCGACCCCGGGGATCAAACCCAGGACCTTGCTGTGAAGTGACAGTGCCAACCACCACATCTTCATGCCGCCTAAACAAACACAACATCTCTTCACAAATCCATCTTTGTTCAAAGTTCAATTTGTGTGTTACACTTGTGTGTCTTTTTCCACAATACAATTTTATTCAATTTACTACCTAATTTACTCCTTTTACACCTATAGCAATCTAAGGAGTTTGTCCAGTGGGAGGTGCAATACTTTTTGCCCTTTTTTAAAGCAGTGCTTTGAAGATGTCGCCATCTTGTGGCTGGACAATGCAATTACAGATAGACAGTATTTAAAGCATGAGGGAGGATAGTGCCAGCACACAGGTGCATGTTTCTGTGCGGTTTGCTTTCCTACTGATTTCCTTTTGTGGATATTGTAAGTTTATGTCAGTGACTTCTATGATCTGTAGCAATAATCACTACTGTGTATTTTATAAACCTCATGTAATAAGAACCATCAGGTTGTTTAATAGCTCTGAAGGTCCAGGTTCTTGTGCTGCTGTTGGAGTTCAATATGTTTGTGCTATGCTATCAGGAGGGGGGGGGGGGGAGCTGATGTTTACGTGTTGTGTTGCTCACCTTTTATTGGTGATCTAAGCTCAGGAAAGCCGCTGACATCCTTTATACAACAGTTAGTTCCGGCGCACTAATATGATTGGTCGAGCGGTGCTGCTGGGACGTTTCACTGTGTATCACTCCGCTCGTCCGAGTCCTGGGGTAAAATCCCGGTTACTATGGTAACATCAATATTTATGGCAAAAGATACTTTTCAGAAATATAACTTTTGATTTAAAATACATAAACTCATCAGATAAATGATAGGAATGTACAAATCAATGTGAGCTAGCTCTAGCTGACGTGCTACAAACTGAGTGTGGTTTCTTCGCGAGCTAGTTCCACTGGCGGAGCAAAAATAAACAACATTTGGCCTTATTTTGTGGGAAATGCCCCTTAGTGGATATTAATTTCTTTAATAGTTTATAGAACAGTGGTATAAAAGCAATATCATACCTGAGGTTGTGCTGTTAAATATACTGAATATAATCACAAATCATCAGGATTTGCTACAACGGAATCACAGCCGTGCTAATATTTAGTACAGGACTACCTCTTATTTATTGCATAAATAAATAAAGAGCGATTTTGTTAACATCAAAAATACTGTTTGTCATGCGTGTCACTGACACGCATGACAAACAGTATTTTTGATGTTTTGATGACACTGTCAGTATTGCTGTGCTGTTAAATGTGAGCTTGAACGAAACCCTGAAACTCTTCTTTGTGTTTGTTTTGCAGAGGTTGCTCTTTTTCACTGTCCTTTTACTGGATATTCTGGTTTGGTTCATGTGACACTGCCCCCTAGTGTACACTCGTGTTACGTTCCGGTATGAAACTTCCAGTGCAGAGCGATTACAGGAGCACACAGGGATGAGTGAAGACCAAAGATTCTAAAGCGGAGCAAGATGGATTACTTACGCAATAAGCAGAAGTACCACCGTGGACGCCATTTTGATAAGCCCACCGTAACTTATCTGTTTCGGCAAATAACAGCTAGCGCCACCTCTTGGAAAACATACGCTAAACTGTCCAAAG
>JAQLOM010000015.1:7943521-7986831 GCA_030068315.1 Chrysichthys thysi
GCAGTGGCAGCTTGGTGGTGCTTGGATTTGAACTCCCAACCTTCCGATCAGTAGCCCAACGTCTTAACCCCCTGAGCCACCACCGCCCCAAACATGTTAATGCTAGATCTCCTAAAGAATTTTGGGATTTCTTTTGAGAGGAATGTTTAAAGGCAGTGTATAAACCAATATTTCAGTGTTTTTATGATCAGATATGGTTCCATCTGGACTCCTATTAGGAAGATAAGCATTTTTTTTATTATCTAAAGAACCACTGTTTTTTTCCAAGATGAAGGAGGCTCTCAGTTTTTTTTTTTTTTGCCAAACTGGAAAAGTAGATGCATAAAAATATGGCACCCTAATTCACATTTATTGACAAGCTTGTGCATCTTTCTAGGTATTCCTATATTGTACTCGCAACATTACTACGTTAATTATCTTGACTCTCACAAGTCACTAGAACAGAGTCCTTTTTTGTCACAGTAAAACTATAATGGAGTCCTTTTTTTTTCGTTTGTGAGTGTATAGCACACCATCAGCTACCAGCAGTACAGAGAATGACTGAGGAACTGTAATAAGGGGGGAAACTCAGATTTCTGCTGGAGTTGCTGGCTTCTGCTTTATGTTAGACTGCCCATTGAATTGAGCCTTAGGTAGGAGTCACTGAGTAGTGGAGAGGAAATTGGGAGGTGGTATTCCTGGAAATGAAAGGGAGAGATGGGAAATTATAGGAATCCCGCTAGGAGGAGGACATGCTCCGGGCGGGATTTTTCCACCCTAGAGGGTTTGTTGTTTTGGCCTTTTGGATGAGGTCTTAAAAACTAACAACAGCGAGTTTCCACTCAGGAAAGGATTGCGAGGAGACATTCTTTATTGAGAACATTAACCCTCCAAAGAACCCTTGGGAAGCCTTTTATTGAGAGAGGCGGTGACTGCATTTTGGACAACTTTCTAAATATTTTAAAAGATATCACTCGGATAGTTATACAAGTCGGCGGATGCTATCCAAGCACAACAGTTCTTATAATTCCTTTACACACAATGAACTGTGTCGCATCAGCTCGAGCATTGTTGACAAACACTATTTTAGTGTACTTAGGCTGGACGTCGTGCCTCAATTTGTGCAACAGAACTTTGCCTTTTATCCGATCAGTTGTTAGTAGGTCAGTAAATCAACCCAAAGTTAAGCATTAGGTGCGCAGGCATTACGCTAGTTGCTGATTGAAAATTTTTATTCCAAGATCGATTACACCTAGAGGTCCAGGGATAAATAATACACTCTTTTATGGAATCCAAGGTGAAAGAGGCCCCAATGGCTATGCATTTAAACGTTTTCTTTCAGCAGCTGTCTGAGGCAGGGATAGTCAGGCAGGCCGGAAGCATTTACTCCTAGCGTGTGAGTTTATCACCTGCCGGTCCAGGCAGTGTCGGCCTGGCTGGAGGCATCGCAGAGCATGGACTAGGGGAAGATTAATTTGGTGGTGAAGGTGCGAGGAAAAGCAAAGACCAATCTATCTGTGTCTGGAAAATCAGACACCCTCACAAAAAAGGCGAGTGAGCTGGATGGCATGGCTATCTATCACAGAACGCTCATTACACACAAGGTCAAGCTGCTCTCTGTCTCCAGGCCCCAGGACAACATCAAACCCCTGCAGGATGATTCACCCACCAGGCCCAGCGGGTGTGCCAAGTAAAACTCCGAGGCCATCAAACATTCAACACTCACAAGAAGTTTTTCTTTCCATAATTCCACTTAAAAACATTAGAGAATATAATGAAGTGCTACATCTTGAGTGTGTGCTTTTTAGACAGCATAAAGCCAGAGCTCTAAATACATTTCAATATTATTCTGGTTCTACACATAGTCGCCGTGTTATGTCATAAAAAATCTCTTTAATACCCTATAGATTAGGGTCAGGATTCTACAATATAGCAATAACAATACACGCCCTGCAAACAAAGCCAGAGGTTCAAGCCTGCGTTTTCTGCTCTACTGGTCCAACAGTTTACTCTTCCTGATATAACGGCATGATATAAGTCAAAGTGATGCCTTTTTTTTTTACTATTAGTTATTACCATTTTACTATTAGCAGAAATGAAGTCATCACCTTTGCCATAAACATAGCTTTGTGATGGTTCAAAGAGCTGTACATCATTAAATAAACCATCACAGACTGAATGGTTTATAGCATGGCGGGCTGCCAAAGGGAGTAAGTGTAAAATAGAGATTTCACCATATCTCAGAGGACAACAATGTAATCCAGCAGAGACACAGAGAGCAGTGTAAAGAGAAAGAGAGGGCTGTGGGGGACGGTGGGGTGTTGGTGTGGAGTCGGGGAGGAATGCACAGGGCTGGCCAAATGCAGATCTCTCTGGTGTTGTGGAACAGACGAGGGAATAGTGATCTGCTATGGCAGGAATGTGAGAGCGGGATATCATTAGAGGCTGAGAGCAGCTCTCCTGTTCACACACATGTCTCCTAACACCAGAGGGACACACAACAGCTGTCTAATAACATGGACCGACTGCACAGTTACCCCACCGGAGAGCACCAGCTACTTCAACCATGCCTGCTCTCACCCAGAGAGACAGAGCGAGACAGAAAGACAGATTGAAAATATTATTGTGTGGAGGTGTTTCTATTCACTTCAAGATGGCTGTCATAAACAGATATAATGATATAACTTCATACTGCTAAGGGCAAGACTGTCTGAATTGCTTCGCTCTGAAAATCCACGAGAAGAAGTAACTGCATTTATTTTCCACAGGAAAGCAGATCTGTCTTCATTTTAAACGTGCACTTTCCATAGCCGTGACTTCTGTGCCACAAAATCACAGTGAAAATGGAAGAAGGAAAAAAAAATGGTGCAGCACTGTAGACTGTACATTCATCCATAGCAAATATTAACGCGTGACCAGCTACGTAAGATCATCTCAGTCAAGCACACTCTTTAAAGCCCAGGTACTTATCTGTAGTAATAAAACCTTCTTTATGCGTCTTCTGCCGCTTAATCCTGGTCAGGGTCGTGGGGGGAAGCTGGCGCCAATCCCAGCTGACATCGGGTGAGAGGCAGGATACGCCCTGGGCGGGTCACCAATCCACCGCAGGGCAACACACAGATACAGACAACCACTCACACTCACACCTACGGCCAATTTAGAGTCGCCAATTAGCCTAATCCCCCTCTGTGCATGTCTTTGGACTGTGGGAGGAAACCGGCGTACCCAGAGGAAACCCACAATATGAACACGGAGAGAACATGCAAACTCCACACAGAAAGGGACCCGTGCCTCAAACCCAGGACCTTCTCACTGTGAGGCGACAGTGCTAACCACTCAGCCACCGTGCCAGTAATATTTTTATTTTATTTCGTCTTCTTCCGCTTAATCCTGTTCAGGGTCGCGGGGGAAGCTGGCGCCAATCCCAGCTGACATCTGGTGAGAGGCGGGATACGCCCTGGGCAGGTCACCAGTCTACCGCAGGGCAACACACAGATACAGACAACCATTCACACTCACATTCACACCTACGGCCAATTTAGATTTGTGCCAGTAATAAAACCTCATTAATTAATATGACTGCAAATTTATTGACAGTATATACACTATATGGCCAAAAGTTTGTGGACACCTGACCATGACACCGGTCCTTCCCAAAACTGTCGTCGTATGCTGTAGCATTACGAGGCCCAACCCTGTTCCACAATACTCCTGTGCACAAAGTGAGCTCCATGAAGACTCCATGGTTTGTTGAGGATGGATTAGAAGAGCTCAAGTGGTCTGCACAGAGCCCCGAACTCAATCCCACTGAACACCTTTGGGATGAACCGCACCTCAGTAAACTCCAAAATCTAGTGTAAAGCTTAGCCCAGAAGAAAACAAATAACTGCTTATGTATTATTGGTGTTACTCAGACAAAGTGAGGTCATTCAGGGATGTCTGAGAACGCCATGGTTTTATACTAAGTGGTTGTCATAAGCTTACGTTAGTTTTTAGTTGTGTCAGCTCATAGTGCAAACGTAAGGAAATAAAACTTGAAAATTAAACACATCTTGGCTGTTCATCTGCATTTGAGACAAGCATGAAGTTTGTTTAAATTTCTCTCTTGTCTTTCTTTTTTTAAATACATTTTTCACTGTTCTTTTATTTATTTTAAGATCAACACTATTTCAAATAATGCAAAAAAGAAAAATATCATATAATCCATTTTAAAGGTTGAAAGGATGATTGTTTTGTGAGCTGGTTCGAGATTAGAGATTATAATAGATTAGCACTATGGGTGAGACCCAAAGACCAGCAAGGTTTCTGTGCATTTGGTTTCTGCACATTTAGTGTTATTTTTTCATAAGACATTACAGGCCCTTTGTTGACCAATGTGTCCCTTTAGAGAGCTCAGATGTTTCGTGATATCTGACTCGCTGCCCAGTCAAAAGTATGTGCAGAGACTTGCACAATCCTGAAGGATGCATCATCGTTTCTCTATTCATGTGGGGGTCTTTTTTCATCACTGTGGTGGAGTTCAGAGAATTAAGGGAATTTCTTTTGATCCTGATTATCCGGAGTAGTGTACAAAATGTACGAGAGGCCAATGCTAGAATCTTCTAGATGGCAGAAAAAGACAAATTCAAACTTAAATTCATAAACAATATACATTTATGCCATTTGACAGGCAGCCTTGTCCAGAGCAACGTACATACAGGGTGTCCCAAAAATATATACTCACACTTTGAATGACAATACAGTGAACCCCCGCAATATTGCGTTTCACCTATTGCGGGTTCGGTGCGTCGTGGGTTTACAGATTTTGATTTGCGGGATTTTCTGGCTTTCGCCGGACTCTGGAATATAAAATGTAAAACATAATTTAAAAAAAATGTTAATTCAAACATTAAAAATAACATTTAAATCGAAATGAAACAGTATGCACTGTATTTCATCAGCGGATGAATACACAGTGGCAGTGTACGCCACTTCCGCTTGACCTAGTAAACAGACTGTAAACAGGAAGTGACCTCACCGGCAGTAAGTACACATGTAGGATTTTATATGTTGGTAGAATGACGTGTGTTCAAGAGTGTAGAAAGTGTTTAAGAGCATAGGACGTGTTTATAAGAGTGTGGGAAAGGTTAACAAGAGTGTGGAAATGGTTTATAAAGCCTTAATACACTGTATATATGAATAATAAAATAAACATGACGGTGCTACTTTGCGGATTTCACCTGTCGCGGGTGGGCGCCGGAACATAGCCCCCATGATAGGCGGGGGTTCACTGGACATGTAGTGTTTATTGATATTCTAATGATTTAAATGAATGAAAATGAAACGAAAGTAAAGAAAAGTTTAGTCTTCTCCCCCTAGTCTAGTCTACTCATTCCAGCATGTTTACAAATGTTAAAATGATGACCACCATTTTTCCAGACACAGCTGGTAGCACGGACAAAAGGATTTGAGGATCGTTTCATTGGAATTGCGAGACATTGGCTTATAATTTCCTCTTTCAACTCATCGCCTGTTGCTGTTTTGCGATGTAAAGCCTATGTTTGAGGTATCCCTATTAAAAGAAAGGCAGTTGGCGTGAGGTCTGGGGAACACGTAGGGAAGGTTTTCTTTCTTCAAAATTTAGTTGTACTTTCACCATTAGCTCACGTTAGATCCACCTAAACAAACAAAATTATCTACATAACGGGCAGTCAAAGAGAGGACATTTTTTGGGACACCACGTGTTTATACAATAGCACAGCTGAGGGTTAAAGGCCTTACTCAAGGGTACAGCAATACTAATTTGGCAGTACTGGGATTTGAACTCACAACCATCCGATGTCTTAAACACTGAGCTATCACTAAAGCATAAGGAAGTAATGAAAGGACAATTTCAATAATACAATAAATAAAAAACAATATAATGGCATAAAGGCAACTGACGTGTGATGAGAGCAGAGAAAGCATCTAAGGGAAAAGTCTTTAAATCTTCTAGAGACACAAAATTCTTTGGAGTGATTGGGGAAGCTCACTGCACCACTGAGGTACCAGGATGCTGAAGCAGTCAGATATTTTCTTCAAGCATTTTTAGACCTCAGAGAGGGACATGTCCAGCAGTCCAACGTTAAAGACTTGAATTGGCATGCAGACAGTATGGTCCAGATGCCTGGAAAGATAAGACAAAAGTACGATTATAATAATTATCATTATATTTTCTTCTATTTATTATATTATATTTTAGATTCTGCTAATTTTATGTCAATCTTGATCTTGTAGCTGATCCTACAAGCAATAAAAGTAGGATTTAGAGCCCTGGATCACATCTAAAATCACACCAGGATTCTGGGGATTGTGGAAGTGTTAATGCTGTTTGACAGGTCCAGCAGAGAAGAGCTTGTCACTGGCAGTTATATCGGTTCAAGTTTGTCAAGGCTGAGCTCCAGATGACGTGCCTTCATCCACAAAGAAATGTCACAAAGCTAGCCCAGAATGTTCTGAGCAACTTGAGACATGGATGGAGGAAAAGAGAAGTTGTGCACCACTGCCAAAGCAGTGACGAGCCATGACGCCCAATTAGTAAAAAGGGAGAGGAGTGGACAAAGAATCGACCCCTGAGGCACTCCAGTGGTAAAAGTGTGAGGTCATAAATGTTATTATACATCTCCAAACTATGTAGTAGGATCGATCGTGTAGAACCAGCTCAGAATCAAGTTAGCATGTTATTTTCCACCCCCACTTTATTCCTAATCCCTGAGCTGTTTATAAATGATAATCATCCTGCAGCTAGTAATAGCATGTTTAACATGGACCTTCTCGAGTAATCTCTTTTTATTGGATGCATTTTTCTTTGGCTGGCACATCCCAGCATGTCATCCAAAAACCTCTTTAACTGCGGCTCAGAGCCTCATGGCGAGACTGAAAGCCTGACAAACCTGACAGCCATCTTGGCGAACGAGCAGACCCACCGCAGTGCTGCTGTCTGATGTTGCTGAAACATGATAATGAAGCTCCCAGCCTTCCACTCTGATCGTGCTTCAGTCACACCAGGAGTGCAGCCCTCAGAGCTGATAAGACCTCCCATGTTGTGACTCAGTGGCAAGTTGAGATCACAGCTTCGGTGATTCTTTCTCTTCTCGAGCTGTCGCTGATGGAGATAGTACTTTCTAATGCATAAAAAGCAGCAAATGGCCTATTGAATTACCATCCAAACCATCTATGAACGTTAAATATACATTCGATAAAAACAGTAATATTAGGGCTCATGTCAGACATTGCTATTGCCTGTTGCAGCATGATTATTCTGATGTAGTTATGCAGTGTGTGCAAACACAACAGTAGAGGCCGGCTAATAAAAAACCCCCAAAATGCTCTCCAGGCATGCCTGATTCACCGATACCTCTCTGTTGATTGCTTTCTGCTCTTGTGACTCATGTCAAGACTTACTTCAATGGCTAATTTCACATCAGGATACTGTACATTTGTACCTAAAAACTACTGCCGTAATCATAAGTCCTCTCCTGTGCTTATCCCAGGTCTCTTATTCATAATGTAGTAATACTCAACATCCTTTCAGCACACGTAACATTTATCTTTATAGCACAGACCTGCTGCAGAGAAACCATCCCACTATCAGGTGGAGGAAGAGTTCCCTTTTGAATCCGGTTCCTCTCAAGGATTCATCCTCACGGAGTCTGTGGGAGTATCTCGTCATCACTCTGGCTTGCTGCTCATTAGGGAATTCAAATGTAGATCTTCACCTTTTTTTTTTTTTTTTTTTAAACCAAAAAGACCTAAGTGATGATTGTGTTCTGGTCAGTGTACTTTTATATACGGAACAGAATCCAGAAATCTCAAATAGATATACTGTAAACACAAATGATGAAACCACACAAGCTAGGTTTGTCCTTGACCCATGTATACTTTTAGTAAAAACTGGTGCAAAAATGTCCTGCAAAAGTGTAGATGTGGAAAAACACTTGCAGCCATTTTGTTAGCGTGACCGTTTACTTTTGCCATGTCATACAAGAAAAAGTGACCTTAATGAGAGAAGCAAGTATGCTTGTGGTGTAACTTAGTTTTATTTTAATTTCACAAAATTTTCAAAAAAATTACAAAATACTCAAATGGGCAGAACACAGGACTCACAATTTTTGTTTTAATTATTTCTACTTTTGTTTACATTGTGTCATCCCATGGTGACTACTAATATATACAATAAGCTTCAAGATACCAGTATATATAAATCTTAGCAGTCAGAATTTACATTCTGCTATTGCCGCTTTGAAACAAGAAGCTAAACCATTGACAACACTCAACATCGAAGGTTTAAGACACAGAAAATTGGACAGAAGGGAGGAAATGCTGAAAACAAAATCAGAATGTTGTATACACTGAAGAGACAGAGACAGATAGATGGCAGCGAGTCCGACTCAAAAAGAAAAACTGTCTGATGATGGAGTTTGGGCTTTAGCTGACACAAATGACTTTCTGTGCAAGCTTTGGATGTGTGTGCCCCCACCCCCCTTAATCAATGGAGAGGAAAAAAAAAATCCAAAGTGATATTTTCTAGAACAGCACTGATTATCAAGTATAATTCCAATTCTGAAACACAAAAATACCTTCTGGCATTGAGAGCATCAGTGGATGTAAAATGACCACGATGAGTGTGAGAGACATAAAAAGCGTGAAATACTGCATGTAACAGTGGACGACGGCTATCACACGGCCCATGGATCACAGCTCATGGGAAGTGCAGTGTCAGGAATGCAGAGAGAAGCTGCAGTGGTAATATACGTTCTTCTCCACTACTACAAACATGCACACACAAAATACGCATATTCTTGTTCAAAGCTCGTAAATCCATCTTCTGTGGAGAACCACGTCTTTCGAGTATCACAGTGAGGTTGACTGAGTGAGGTGCCGAGCCTCGAACCTGGAGGCAGAGCGGCTTGAGTAGCGGAGGTGGGGAGAACTGCACTGCCATTAGCACCCAACAACTGGTTTAAAATCACTACAAGCATTCATGAAAAGCACTGAGGAAAAAAATATCAGGCCATTCCTGTCGTGAGACGAGAGAAATACTTGAATCAAGAAGAATGTTCAAACGGTGGCATGACAACTTAATTCAGCTTCATAAAACCAAATTTGTCACTTTGGTGCACGGAGTTAAGACGTTTTTAAAAATACACTCATTCACATTGTCAGTTCACTTAAAACCAATTGGAATTGAACCGTTTATTTTCTGATGGTACTCAGTGTAATCCCTCACGCACACACAGCCTTGGAGCCATCACACTTGATGGAAATGAAGACGGTCATGACATCATGAATGGGTCTGTATGTGTATCTGTGGCTGACAGTCTACAAGATGAAAAGCAGCTCAACTTGAGCATTCACCTTGGGTTTGTGTGGATAAAAATCTGGCACCGCCATTTCTCTGCGACCCTGTTTTATGGACCGCTACCATGGGATATGGCTACCTACTCAAATAATGCCATCTCATTCCCCTCTGAAACAAGGGATGATGCTTCAGGACTATTATACTGGAGGTCTAACAAATCGGTCAGGAATCCACACCTAATAATAATAATAATAATAATTATAATAATCATATGTATATATTTTATATATACTATTTACAGACTCAAAAAAATTCCATGCTGCAGCTTTTCGTAAAATTAAAAACCTCCTACAATGTATTAAAATAAACATTGAATTTAAGATAGCACTTTCAGATATAATGGCCTGACTTCTTTTCCTTTTTTTTTTCTTTTTTAAAATTTTTTTAAATTTTTTAACATTTTTTCCTTTTTTTTTGAATAAGCACAGTGACAAAGTGTCTGGTATTCTAGCACCTACAAAAATGTCAGGGAAGCTTCTCAGAGGATGTTCATGCAGGAAAGTCACGATCGGTCTTGAGGACGTTGTCACTACTTGAATGCTATATACCTAAAAATGAAGTCAACTTCGTGAGAAAATTAAAAAAAAAAAAAAAAAAAAAAAAATTCCATAAGAGGAAAGAAAACTGACAACAAAACAAAAAGTTATCGGATTATCCTGGTCACTTTTCGATTTTTAAAAATGTCCCACGGGCACGCAAGTTCCTGTCCGACTGTTCTTGTGCGACCTCCTGTGTCCTGCTGACCTCTGTGATATCGCATCCCTCAAGACGTTCACAGCTGCTTATCGCTCTCCTTCTTTAACCGGCTGCGAGGGTGAGAAGACAAACAGCAGCAGTCAAACACATGCCTCACACACAATGCCCACATCAATAAGCACTGACTTTCAGTGCATACGTTTAAAAGTCAGGAAACGGTCATGGTGATCATTAGATTCCATGCGGTCCGAATACAACTTTTCCATTATCCAGTGTGACTCACTGACCTGTAGTAGTCCTCCTGTCCAGGCAGAGGGCCTCCGTGCATGTGGTGGTGGCCGTGAAGCCACTGCTGCTCCAAGGCCAGTCTCTGGAGCTCTGCGGACTGCGCGTGCATAGCCTGCAGCTGGTGCGCTGCCGACATGGGTGGAGGCAACCCCCCCGGTAATTCTCTAGGATATGTAGTACCTGCAACATCAACACAGCGCAGTGTAGACAAGTTAAGACTGAGTAACACAGTAGTATAGTAGCAGAGTAGAATAAACTTGTCTTAGAGTGAGACTAAGACAAGATAATTTGGCTTGCGATATGACGCTGGTATCAGAAGACGCACCGAATACAGGGTGTCGCAGCATCTCGTGCTCGTGTGGGGGCTGGGCAAGCAGTGGGTTTGGGATGGCTCCAGGCGGGTACGGGAAGCGGGCTAGATGGGGCCCAGCAGCCAGGGGATCAACAAGCGGATGGGCCCCGGAACCTGGTGGACACACAAGACATTCACCACCACCTACTCCGTGTCAGCAGCAATTTGTCAGGGTACAAAGTCAATACAACAGTACAATAATTCAGACACAATTTCATGCCCAGCAATCAGCAATGTTTAAACTCCAATCTCAAACACACAGGCCGAGCATAGCTGCATGCATGCTTTTACATGTGCGCACGCACGCACGCACGCACACCACACAAAAACTACAGAAAAATTATTTTCTTACATGGTACTTAAGAATGTGTGTAATTGTTATACATTTGAATAATTAGTGTGAGTAAAGAAATTTCCCCTCACCTTGGTGCAATGGGTCCTGCTGGTGCAGGTGGAGGTGTGAGTGGATGTGTGAATGCTGGTGATGGTGTGGTGTCACGTTGAACATTTGCAGCCGGGCGATAGGATCGTTGGCTATCCGCTCGGCATGCAGGCGCTCGGCAGCTAGCCGCTCTGGGTAGGACATGTCAGGCCGAAGTTGGGGGTTGGCCAAGGCCAGACGCTCACGCTCCAGAGGGTTCAGTCCTGGGTGGAAAGCGGCAAACGGGTGGCCTGCCATGGGAGGTAATCCAATGGGGCCATGACGGGCAAAGTGCTCCATGGGGTTGGCTGAGGGGTGCAGGTTGTCCAGTTCAGCCGGCTTGACCTCAAAGCCTGGTTTCATCCTTAGTTCCCTTTCGCGGATCTCGCGTTCTCTCAGCTCACGCTCACGCATTGCAGGGTCGGCGTTGTACAATCCTGGCATGTGGTAAGCCAGCAGAGGCTCGGCTGGGTTTAGAGGCATAAAGAACGGGTGGTTGCGGTTAGTGGGTGACATGACATGGGGTCGAGCGTACTCGCTTAGCGTGCGCAGGGCCGGCGTGTCCGGGCCAATATAGGGTGGCACAGTAGCAATGGTGGCTGGAGTGGCGTCGAAGTGTGGCCGCATGTGAGCTGGCCCAGCCATTGGAGGATCACCCAGCCTGCCTTCGTGAGAAGAACAGGACGCCTTCTGTGAAATCAAACGAGATTCTCAGTAGGTATATGAGGAGTAGCACAGATTTATTTCATGAAAGCCTGGAAAATACGGTGAAACCTACCGCAGCTCGCTCTGCCTCTTTCTCCCGTTCACGTTCTCTTTCCCTCTCCTTTTCCCGTTCCCGCTCTTTTTCCTTCTCCTCCCGTGCTCTCTGCTCTGCTTCCCTCTTTGCTTTCTCCAGTGCTTCTTCGCGTTTCTTGGCCAGCTTGGATGACGGCAGTGGAGTAAAGTAGAAGTCCGTTCTTGCACACGTATTGTAGCCTCGGTCAAGGTACTTATAGAACCTGAAACAGCCGAACAGAAAAAAACTGATTCATTCAATGTTCACAATAATTTCAGAAAACTAGTTCCACTTATGTAGTCCTTTTTGCTTGGGTAGGGGTTGTGACCATTTGAAACGCAATTACTTCATGACAAATAAATGACCCCTGGCATGTCAGCTCATTATTCTTGGATAAAGCCACTAAATCAGTCTCTTCAGTGCCTCTGACATAATGAGCTACATCCTGGGTGCATTAGCAGCCTCATTGCTATTCACTGGCAGTGTGTGTGTGTGTGCATGCAGCACTCAGGAGACTGCACCATAACAGACCGAACAAGAGATGTTCGTGTACTGATGCATCCTTTCACTTTAACGATGCAGTCATCAATTTCATGCCTGTGCTGGCTTTGATGACAGAGGGAAAGCTACGAGCAGGCACAGAAAGGGTACTCTAATTTTTTTAAACATTCCCAACATAACCTGAATAATAAAGTGCTTATGGGTAAATTGGTGCAACAATGCATGTGATTAGAGGCAAGAATGTTTGCTGTACCGTGCAGACTGGCTGGCATGACTGGGTGTGTTGACGATGGTGGGCTCTGGTGAAGGACTCCTCTGTGGAGGAGGCGGGCTCTCGGGCTCCTCTGCCTCATCCAGGGGCTCCTCTTTAATCTGCACAGCGGGCACGATGGAGGGACCTGAGCAAGGCGTGCTGATGGAAGCAGGTAGGGGCATGGAGATGGACGAGGGTGGCTGCTGCAATGCAGCCAAGGGTCCTGCCACAGATGAAGGAACAGAGGAGGGTGGGAGAGGAGCTGAGGTTCCTGGGATGAAGGGATGAGGGGGAAAGGGTGGCTGTGAAGGTGCAGTGTGTGAGGGAGCAGTAGAGGGTGAGGGGAGTGGTGGAGCCGGAGGAGGCACATGGCTTTGGGACTGTGTAAGCACCGGTGGCTGGGCGGCAGGAGGCTGAGGCATGGGTTGTAATGGAGGCGGGTGGGCAGAGGGTGGATGGTGTGTAGACAGGGAACTTAAGGGCTTCAGGGCAGGCAGTGGGGGCAGGTTGGGTGGCTTCTGGGGGAACTGTGGGGCCGACAGGTGAGGTGGATGTTTGTGAGTCTGAGGGTTTTGCATCTGTGGGATGGGGGTGGTGGGTGGAGGCTTTATGTGAGGCATGGACATGGGTGCAGGAGGTAAGGGCTGCTCTCGTGGGGGCTGACTGCCACTCTGGGAAGATGAGGACTGCGATGGAGGAGTGTGAGGTGGTGGCTGCTGCTGGGATAGTGAGGTGGCCTGTGCTGACATCGGACAAGGGGGGACCTGAGTCTGAGCGAGAGGGAAATTCTGTGGAGGTAAGGAAGCATGAGGATGAGGCATGTGAGGCCCTGCCTGCAAAGGATGGCCCAGTGGAGGCATCGGGCCATGCAACTGAGGCTGTAGTGCCTGTGGGCCACTCTGAGAGGGCACAGGAGGTTGAGGGATGGCCTGCAAGGGTGAATGTGGAGAAGGCAACCTTGGAGGGTGAAGTGCTGGTCCAGACTGAATGTGAGAAAGCTGGCCTGCTGAAGCAATCTGCTGCAGAGGGATGGGGGTGGTGGGCACTGATGGAGACACTTGTGAAGGGAGTGATGCTGCACTTGACGACGGGGGCGTAGACGCTGTCGTGGTGGAGGAAGGCGGTACAGGGGGCAAAGTGCCCGTCTGGCACTGGATTACAGGAGGGTGCTGGCCCTGGAGGACCTGCTGTTGCGCTGATGAATCCGAGTCACTCTCATTGTCACGTGGGCTTGGAATGCTGGGTGATGAGCTGCGATTGTCCTGGTCAATGTCCTTGGGATCACTGCCCTCATCGTTTACACTGCGGCCATCTGAGCTTTCCACCTCGCCCTCTCCCTCGCATTCTGAAGGCGAGTCAGGCCGATTTAACTCCTGGAAGACACAATTAAATAAAGTAAAGTTGGTCGCAGCACAACTGCATGCTCTAAGAAACTGATTACTTTGTTCCAGGAAGAATAGTCAAAAAACCTAGGGGAATCATAGCTGCTAAATACAGTAAGGTGTTAGCAAAAGCTAGGCACAACAGGGCAGTCCTGTCAAGGAATCCCACCTGAGTCTTTGACTTCTTAGCACTGGCCCTTTCAGGCTCCTCTGTGTCCGAGGATCCCTTTTCTCTCTGGCGTTTGGCACTCTTCATTGGTGATGGTGCCTCCTCCTTTATCTTCTGTTCACAAGATAAACACTTAGGCTCAAGCAAACACACAGGCAACGCACATTTTGCCCTGGTACAGGATGTGATAATTAGGCAATACCTTGCTGGGCTTTTTCACCGAGTCCATCTTGCTGTCAGTACTGGACGTGCTGGCTGCGCTGGGTGAGGTACGGCCACTTGATCGTAGGTCCTCATTAGTTGGTGAGGCTCTGCCATCAGGACTGGCTGTCTGCTTCTTCCGGCCACTTCGTAGCGTCGACATCTGGACAAAAACACTTATAACTGACTGCACAGTAACGGCATCCAATAAGTAAGCATTAAGTACAAAAGCAAAGCTTATACCACATATTCCAGGCTTCCCCCCCTCGTGAATGGGACTCACCGGCCCGCGGTTCCGTCGAGTCCTCATGCTATGCTTCCCGCCGAGCCCATCCTCTTCCTCTTTGACGGGTTTGAACATAAACGGTGGCGGGTCCACAGGCTTCTCGATTGGGGGTAGTTCGCCGTACTTCTTGAAATGAATGCGGCAGTCGGTGCACAGTAGGATATTCTCGCGGCCCCCGTGGTGCCAGTCCTTGGAGGCTGCAAAAACGTTTCCAATTTTAGATGAGCTATGCTTTTCAGTGACTAGGGAGAGGTAAACATGGACTACCCTGATCCCTGACTCACATCCTTACATCACACAGACATTTGAGCGTTCACACTCAGGCTTGCCTCGCTGCATTACGTGCTTATGCTCGTAGCTCATACCATATGGGAGTACTGTGAGCACCAACTGCACCCAACAAGTCAGAGGGTTTAATGAGGCAAAGAACAAATGAGTAACTGTCAGGTAGGATGAAATTAGCAGCAACATCCTCCAAGGTCCATCTGCCAGTGGAGAGAGTGGGTGAGCAGCACGGCTCCCTCAAACAGAGAGTAATTACAGACCTGCTGTGGGGATTATTAAGGGCCTGACACGTCTGTGATGCTAGCACTATTGTAGGAACGCCACCTGTCTCTTTGTGTTACTACTAAAATCTAATACTGTGATCACTGCACCTGGGGACTGACTAACTGCTGGCTGTGAAAAGCTCATATTTCACTGAAGTCAGGTGAATATCAAGTTATCAATCTTGGATGATGTGCTACTAAATATCTATCTGCAAAAACACAAGCCTGCCTCAGGCACTCTCAGAATGCAGCAGTCGAACTGTTGGAATGGATGTTTAGCACAGGGAGCAGAGAACTTTCTTACTGGTGGTAAAACAGTGGCGGCAGGCGTAGCCTTTCAGCTCCTGTTCACTGTCCTCACTGTCAAAGTCATCTTCACTGGCTGAGCTCAGGTCCACTGTAGGAGAGAGCCAGAGTTAACAGCATGACAACAAGTCAAAACTATGACAATCAATTCCAGATCTAGATTTTATAAAACACAAGTTGTTTGGGTTCTGTGACTGAAAAGAACATGAATGAATTTACTATGTGATAAAGGGGTGAGGTCCTCAGAATATTTATTTTTGTATCGAAACGCCCTGCCTAGCTATGTCTGCTTGCTGTCTCAGGGGAGAGAAGAGCACTTACGGAACTCGCTGGAGGGTGGTCGGGAGGGAGTGTTGACGGGCGTGGTTGCTGTGCGGGTCTTTATCCGTCGGAAGACAGGCTGCCTTCGGTGTCTGCGGTGGGCTCGGGAGCTAGCAGCCTCGGGGGTTTTCTTCCAGTAATAGTAAAAAGTGATCAACTCCCCCTGCAAACAGAGAAGAATGAAGCGTTTTACGTCAAGGGCTGTACCTTCACTGTGCACTGAAAAATGGCTTGGTTGGTTAATGTTCAGCTTTTAATCTTATCAAAAATGACCCACTGCTGAACTGCTGTTAGAAATCGAGAGGTAAATTTATGCTGATCCACTAGTCCAAAATAAACAAAGCTGTTAGCTGTGTTTTTTGCTCCCCCTTTGTTTGTACTAAAAAGCCCTCAAATGTCAAACTGATAACAGCACACAAACAGAGGCTTATTTTCAGAGGGTGGCTGAGGAAAAACGTTTAGTGTTGAGGTCAGCTAGTGAGCAAGAGAACATGGATGCTGGGACGGAGACTCCATGTCGAGTTTTGCAGCAGACTGGTGTCTTGTGCTGTGGCTGTCTCTGTTCCAGGATTAGGCAGCAGAGCTCACTGAAGGCTAGGATATTAGGATCAGTACATTGGTGGCTGCCTGGGTGGCAGGCGCTTGAATGGGAACAAAAGAACATGTCGGGGAGAGCTTTGGTGCTACAAATAGGGAGTGAAATGGTTCTGAGTCCCTTGGTTGGAAGAGTCAATTGAACTTTAATCAAACATTCAGGGTGCGCTTGCCAGGGAGCACAGCGTATAAATCCAGCACACAAAAGCCAGTGAGCAAATCAATACCCTACTGAAACATTAACACATGCAATCATGGATCAGAAGAAGCTTTGCTGAGAGAGCCTGCACAAATTAACTGGTGCTTTCCGGCAGCTTCCAAAATAATACACACACCCTGAAAGGATGGCCAGGCGGAGGGAACGATTATGCCGGACTCCGCCTGTGGTGGTTTATAACATTTCTACCTTTCCTGCCTTCCTGCTGCATATTCATTTTGCAACAGGAAATTAGTTACATACCAGTTGTTTGGCTTTGGACATGCTTTAACGTATTAAGGGTTTGCAATATTGATGCAGGAGGTCAAGCTCTGGGTACGAAACTCAGCAGGAGCTGGATTTAGACATCATTAAAGTGTATTGATTACTTTCAGGTTTTTTTCTGCTTCGGCTGTTCTTTTATTTATTTATTTTTTTACCTAAATTGGTCATTATTAACAAGCTGCTCTCAACAACACCAACAGCTTGGTGGCCAACACACATACTTGTACTTTTCTTAGGCGACAATAAAATAAAAAATAAAACATAAAGGGGGGGCACGTTTTGATCATCTTAGAAACTCATTTAATTTGAGTGTCAAATTTATCTATATGCACTACCTGTTGCATTTGTGCAGGATAAAGCGCGTAAACTGTTATTTAATCAACAAAGAAAAAATACAGATACATAAAAACAAAACCTTGAACTCTTGAGAATTTGAAACAAATATGAGTTAGCAGAGGGAGGACATGGAGAGAGACTTATCAAGAAAAGTATAAACAGTACACACAGGCTGCCATGTCAGACATGAATAAACTCTAGAGCTCAGACAACCTTTTAAAATTGTCTATGTAATTCTGACCAAAATAATAGATTACTCTTTGAATTGGTAAGACAATACACTACATTCTTGAGTTGTATAAAGTATTAAATCTTTAGCAAACTGAAATATAACGAGCAGTAATAAAGTATGAAAGAATCTCTCCTATAGCTTTTTGCTAGAGACCACTAGAGAAGTAAAGACTTCCTCAGAGCGTCTGCAAATGTTTCCCACATGCTCTTGGCTTAATACACCAGCACTGGAACAGGCAGCGTGACTCCCTCTCGCCCTCCCCCTTCGGAGCACGCTGGCGGACATGAGTAGGCGAAATATCAATTATCACAATTACATCAATTACTTGTGGGTGGTGGAGACGTTAGCCAAACAAGAAACACAAGTGTGACAAATCCTCTTTTTTGACTTTGAGATTTCCACCCACCTTAGCCTCTCGCCACACTTTCAAAACAAACACAAGCAGAAGAGACTAGCATGCCAGCGCTGTTTCCACTGCCTAAGAAAATGGGTTCATGCTAATGTCCCGCGATAACCCTTTACAATATGCGATTAGCACAACTCCTTTGGGTAATTTCACCGAGATATGATGTTGGGAGGAATAATGGGCTGTGTAAGCATGTGGGGCGTGAGGGTGTTGGAAAGCGTGAGGCTTTGGCGAGAATGAACAGGGCGCAGGTGTGGGCCAAGGGATGGCAGACTTCCTGATGTGAAATCTAATTGAAATGTGCAGATCAAAACTGCTCAGAAGGACAGAGGGCAGGCTTTCTTCACTATGTAACACATTCTCTACATTTAAACCCTCCCCTTTCTTCATGAAGCCGGATTTGAGCCATGAAGCTCAGACGCGTGAAAGGAGAAGAGAAAAATCTGCCCATTTAGGAAGAGAGAATTTAGGTTTTTTTTTTGTTTTTTTTTTAATAGCCATGGATAAAATATTCCAGTTCAGTTAGATAACTAGGGCAATGCTGTTTGCTAGGAAAGGAAGCACTATGGTCATTCAAAAGTAATTTAGTTCGTATGCTATAAAAACAAGCGACAACGGCTAGAGAGCAGACATTCATAAACGTGCTGAAAATGGCGAGCTTAATACGATCTGCTTGGGCAATATGTGGAGGAGTGGAGATGAGGCTGAACTGACTTGATGAAATGTTCTGAGTAGATCGTATGTGGTGATGACAAATTTCCTTGGATACTGGAGACCAACAGAAAACCTCCTTCAAGTCATGGGAGAGGAAATATGATTTGAAGGGAAGCATTGAGAGGCTTTGCTAAGCCACACTTCCCAACTCCAGTCATCATCTTCCTTCCTCTTTACTCTTGCCCAATTTTTTCCAGCACAGTCAGAAAAACAAAGCAAAACCTCTCTGGACAGTGCCAAATTGAAGGAGGAGCAAGAAGAGCAGTTATTAGCCTTTTGTGAGAGGAGAGATCATGCAATGATGCAAAAAATAAAAGATAACCCCGGGGGGGGGGGGGGGGGGGGCATGCACGGGACCCACACCCACAATTCGAAAGTCACTTTCATGAACATCAAAATGTCAAACTGTCCTATGGCGTATGGAGACATTTTGAGCTATGCTTGAGGATGCAAAATTTTTCCGCTCTCTTTGCTCAAATCAATAAACAAATTCCTAATTTTAGATTCAGTAAACTGACCTATATAATTTTTTTTTTTGCTTTTTAACCATGCTATTACTAATTACTTGAATGCTTCTTTCTATTATCCTCCAAAACAAACACCACAATCATATTTATACAAATGCATCTGGATACAGTATATTTTTAAAATAATTATACTTGCATTAAATGTTTAGCAATAACTAATCCAGCTGCATTTTTGGCATTTGCCCATGCACTTGTTAGCAGTAAAAACACACACATATGCTGGTGAACTGAAAATCCTGATAACTTAAGCACTGAATTATAGGCTGTTTCCGAATGCTTCCATCTGCAGGATATTTCTGCGGGGTGGATTATCTGACAAGGAAGAGGCTTAACCTCCTATCACCACACTAAAGGATTTTTTCCCCCCCATCTCATTTCTGCCCCAAGTAAGTGTTGATGTGGGTGTTTGTGAGCAGGTTGTGTGTGTGTGAACTGCAATTTCCAAGAGATCATGCCTTGTTCACTGTGATTTAGAAACAGCTCTGGCATAGCGTTTGGGGAAATTGGGCCATTTGCTGGACCCTTCTAGTTGTGTGCGTGCGTGTGTGCGCGCGCGTGCTGTATGAGCGTGAAGGCTAAACTCCTGTATTTATACACTCATCCGTGCTCAAGCCCAGGCTTGAACAGATGGTTTCTGTTTTTCCTGGCAGATTTGTGATGAAGCCACAAAAGGCCCCTGCTTTGACAGGGCGCCAAACGGTTAAGGCTGGAGCTGGCAAAAGCAAGCCAAGGAGAGCAGGGGAGAATGCGAGGGGAGGGCAGCGAGGGGGAAAGAGTGCCGAAGGGAGTGAGAAGAGGGAGAAAATGGAAGATAACAATGGACAATCAACCTTGCGCAGAGAAAATGTCTCCAGAGCGTGCCTGCTGGAGCCAAATGTGTTGGAGGCTAAAAAAGAACATGTGGTGATTGGGTGCAAGCAGTCAATCTGCAGCTGTAAACATCCATTAGCTGAGTTTGGACTGCGTTTTCCTGTCCCTACGCAGGGCAAAGAGTGCCCGTGTAGAAAAGGGGGGCGGTTAGCTGGAATGTAATTCTAGCCTTGATGGCAGAAAAAGTGAGACAGAAATTTGACTCAGAGTTTCTGCATGAAACTGCACAGCCTGGCTAAGAAGGTTAGATGAACTCCATTCGCTCTTTATTACGAGCACAAAAACATTAATACCGGTAGTCTCTAATGAACACTCAGAATTGCTTTTCAAATTAAATACTCGTTTGAAGCCATCCAAAATATCTGCCTTTGACATTAACCTCATTTTATGCACCCAGTCACTGATTTATTCTGTATTTCATCTCATTTTTAAAAAGCCTTGAGCTTTTAAATATTTTAATAACAGGACTTATTGACAGGAAACGTAATCGACGTGTTGTGTAACCAGGCGAAAAACGAAGGAAACTGTCTTGAAGAGACATCGACAGCTAGGTTAGGCATTAATCTATCCTCGCGTTGAGGTCGAGGCAGCAAAACTCAGAACCGCACTGTGAAACCTGGTTCTGCTTAAATATGGACACCCACTTTCGAGGTTAAACCAAGCAAAGGTGAGGGGGGAAACAACCGAGTGGCCCTGGCTGGTGCAGCACAGAGTAAAAGGATGTTATAACTGGTTAATCCCTGCTGAACCCCTGGTTCCTGTTGGAACAGAATGCATAGGCTCTGCTTTCACAAGTCAAAGATGTACATGCGCAAGAATCAGCACTTGTGTTTCCCTGCTGTAAGCGTTTTTGCCAACAGAAGAAAATATACAGCTATGGCGTGACTTTGACAGGGGCTGTTCGCTCTAATCCCAAAGATCAACACGAATAGCCATGGCTTTGTTCACAGAACTGCACCAAACGAGCCAGAGCCAGATGTATTCAAAATGGACTGTCAGAACTGCAGATCAGGCATTTGTTCTTCAAATGTGAGGTGAGGAGAAGAACAAGAACTACTACTGGCTGCTGGAGAGAATTCAAAGATCTCTTGTATAATGACATTTTCCATAAACAACCTCATTTACCAAAAACAAGCAAGCTATTTTTTCCACAGACAGCTGCTCTTAACTGTGGCAGCAATTTTAACATTTTAAATTGGTGCTCGATCCTTAGTGTGCAATTACGTGAAGTTCTCTGGGGCCGAAGGCAGCCGGGTGACGACACTGCTGTGAATTTAATTTGGTGCGTATACAGATCAGATCAGAGAAAACATCTGCTACAAGGTTGAAGCAATAAAAAAATTTTTAGTCAGCTTGAAAATTGCAAATCCTGAGGCTGTGCGTTGCTTGTAGTGTCGAATGCTCTGCAGCCTCACGGCACTTGATGGAGGCTGATTTTTTTTTGTTTGTTACAGTCTTCCCGCAGCCTTTCTCACCTCCTTCATACCTTAGCTACCTCGTATTTGATGAGACCAATTAGGTTGAGCTCTTTCTCCAGAGCAGCAGGTTTCTAAATACAATCAGTGGCCGATATACACCTGAAGGAGGGCTGAGTTGTGACTGGAGAAAATGTTATAATGGCAAAACAGCGTACTTCCAAACATAATTACATACTACTTCCTCTCTTTTTAAATGACTGAAGCTGGAAAAGAGTCAAGGATCCATCATTAACCTTGAAAAAATAAAAGCAACTTAAACAGAATTAACATTATCTAGAAAGTGTGGTACACGACACGACGCAAGAGAAAAAGACGTGTGCCAAAATCACTCAGACTTGAATCGATAAAAGCAGAGTTGAGTAACACAGTGGCAGCGAGACTCGATTCTCCCACAAGGCCTCGAGGGAGGAGTTGTGTTGGAAAAACAAAACGCAAAAGGAATTATCTGCTATCTGTAGACTAAGCACGTTGGGGATGTTTAGGAACATTTCTTGCACTGGTATACAAGTGATTCCATGACGTCATCTTTTGAGTGGAGGAAAAGGTGGCGGTGAAAAGAACAGCGACGGTCAGGCAACACACCCACTTCCCCAGCTTCCCCTTTTATTGCCTTCATATAAAGCATTCCTGAGAGCTAGTCAGGCCTGGTGTGTTTGCACAGCAGTGGGCGCTTACTCTTGGCACCAGCTCTTTATGAGAAACCCAGCTAATAAGAGCAGAGGGGAGAGGCAGAGACAGATGCGCTGCACTGTATCGCCCTCTGTAGTCCTGGCTGTAGGCCCGGCACTTTAACAAGCTGTGTACAAGTCGTGAATTGTAGAACAACTGCGCTGGGAAGGATGCTGTTTAGCAAAAATCATTATGCGACAAGCTGGTGGTGAACCCCCCCCCCAAAAAAAAACCTCCCAACAAAACAGCACAAGGTTTCAAGGTGTGAAAAGCCACAAACTTGACTTCCACTAAACATTTGCAACCTTGTACTTAAAAAGACACCTATAAATAAAAACAATACAAGAGACAGCGAGAAGGAGAACAGACTTCTGGGAAAATACTTCTAGCTTTCCTTAGGGCACAGACTGGCACTGGCACAGCAGAGTGACTTTCAGAACAAAAGCAAGTTCATGCTTAAGCAAAGAAGGGTTTTAGCTGCAAGACAGCACTGGATTTTGTCCTCAGTGTCTAATATTGAACTTTCCTCACAACCCTGGGCTGCCTCTGTCTTCACCACACGATTAAATCCCCCTGACGACTTATTATTTCAGCCACCTTGCTCGTGTGTTAATCAAGTTATGGAATAACATAAGCAACAACAACCAGTAACAAATGATCTAATGTGTCGAGTTTAGGCCATCTATTTAGAATCCTAATACTCCTGTAGTTGCTTATAATCTTCTGATAAATTCTACCAAACTATGATTACCAGACTTTAATTACAGGACAACGTCCCTGTCTTTGTGCCACAGTGAAAGGGTAAACAGAGCAATAACTAGTAATGAATCTGAACATGAAGCTGAGCTGCTATTCTAGTCAAACATATAGTCGCTTGTGTCAACACTCCCTTGGTTAATATTTATTTGCTCTGAATTCGATGTCTCAGCACTGGTTCCTTTTGTACCTGGGATTTTCTTTAATGCCTTTATCGGCCTTGTTAAATCAATACACTAGCGTTTGTTTGAGACTCGCTGATGTTACGCAGTATCCAGAAAAACAGTGAGACAGAGAAGGCAAACAGCTGACCTTTAAATGACAAACGTGGTTTATGTCAGAGCCAACATGGATTTCTCTCAAACTGTGCTACAGGCATTAGAGCTTAAAAAAAAACAACAAAAAAAACCACCCCAAGATATTTCTAGAGACACGCTCTGATGCGCCGTTAGATTACAGTACTAGATCTGAGACTATACGTACAGTGACGCACATCATGTTAGCCGATTTAAAATAAATAAATACATTTGAAAAAAGAAAGAAAAGAAAAAAAAAAAAAAAAAAGACCCAATGGCGTATACTCGCTAAATCACACACAAGAGCGCGGGATTACATCTGTCAATTGGTGAATTAGTTAAAATGACATGCCAACAAATGCAAGCTATGATGTACATGAGTGGCGGTAATGAAGATCAAGTCGACCGTCAACCACAACACATTCCTCAGGTTCAACATCTCTGTGCCTAAATCTTCTGTAATCCCAGTGAAATTAATCTGCCAGTCGGGGTACGGGCCTCCAATAACATGTTCGATATATAAACAGTGAGGTGCACATTCTGGACAAAAACCACCTGAAACTTTTTTGTATTTAAATACTGTTTGTTCTAGACCCAACTTAAACTAGTTTTTTCTATGCAAATTCTGAGACACTGGCACTCAGAAAATGTAAAATAGCGCTACATTAATATTTTACTAAGCAAAGCATTTGGGTGCATACAGCTCTCAACTGTAACAGTAACAGTACAACACATGCATTATTTTAAACAAATTTAACAGTTAAAGCTAATATTGTTTTCTTTTCTTTTTTTAATGCAGCACAGCTACACTCAGACTCAAGTGGAAGAAGGAGATGGAGAGGTGATAAAACGGCAGAATTATCAGTTCTGAGGCACAGATATAAAGAGTACCTTCCTCAGCAACACTGCGTAAACAGTCATCGTTCTGTTTTGGTTGCAAACACAGTGTGCTCACTGTTCTCGGGAAACTATCCAACAACCTAATATGCTTACTGTTAAATCTAATATCTATGCACCCTTTCCATCTGTGAGCTACTAATATCTCATTTCTTTCACTAGTCCAGGTTCAGCGTGATCTGATTGCAGCGCGTCCGTTCTGACTTGTGGAAAGAAGGGGGTGTGGGGGGGGGAACTACGAAAGCAAAAGTGACTTCATTTAAAGGACCAAGAAAGAAAAAAAAAAAAAATCACAAAACTAACAATTAAGGGAGAGTGACTTACTGTTTCCTTGTTTGGTAGCAGCTCTTTCCGAATCCTGAAGAAGTTTTTGCCGTACTGTCTCAGTCCTTTTATGAACCGTTTCTGTTTGTCAAAAAGCACAGGAAAAAAAAAAAAAAAAAAAAAATACATGGGAAATCAGATGAACGTTTTTATATGTACACAAATACCTTATACTGTAAATACAAGTAACTCACTATCTACCCATGGTGTAAGAACTAAAAGGTTAGCACAAGGGGAAAAAAAATTGACAGCAAAAGCAGGAACGAGTGCTTGGATTAATCCACCATAAAGAGCGTCCGTGAAAGCAATTTTATCTGAAACAGAACGAAACAACCTGCTAACTGCGAACTGGAGGCGCTGAAGTTCAGTGAAAAGTGAACTTCAGTAAGCTACGGACAATCTCAACACGCCTTTCCTGATCGAGCAATACTCAATACTTTAAAAAAAAAAAACCTCAAAAAACCCTCATTCACCTACATAAAAATCACAGATCATGACTTTGGCTTTATTTGTAGAATTTTAGCAGGCTTCAAAATGTCTAATCTTTACTTGAAGAAAAAAATAAATAAATAACTTTCGACAGTTAAAAGAGCCAACGAATAAACTTCACTCAATGCAAATACAACAGAAAGAGAAATATGAAAGAAGATTCTCCTCTTGGGCTGAAACATTTCTGTTCCTTTAAAAGCCACAGACTGTGAGCCGTAAAAAAGCAGAGGCAGAAAACATTCATAACCAACGAACCAGACAAGCAGCAGATTTACTTTCTTGTTCCAGAGGCGAGCCCCGCTCCACAGTAATCTCGGCCAAAGCTTTCCACCAACTAACTCCGCCGAACAAAACCTGCTTAAGTCCGCTCGGAGCACGCTCCAATTCACGAAGTCCACTTGCAGGTAGAGGAAAATCTGAGGCGCAAATCCACAAAGTCCCCAAAGGTGCGACGCTTTTTTATGAGCAAGAAATAGCTTGTCACTCTCTGCTCCTCCACTACAAAGGGGAAGGCTTTACATGTGATCTTTCTGCTAGGAAGCCTCTGTTTGGCGGCAGCGTGTAAAACCTGGAGTGGAGTTCTGCTCTGCATGGTGGCTCTCCGTCACTCAAGCGTGCACTGAGTGCAATCACACCGCTCGAGCTGCCTTTATGTGTGCGTTTGGGCATGTGTGTGTTAGCCCTGCAGTTTTACATCTGCCTTTCTCATTAGTACCCCAGCCCCCTCGGTGCTGCCTTTCGGGGGGGGAACCAGACGGTTTATTAAATGTACTCGAAGCACGGCAAGACAGACACCACCTGAAGAAAAAAAAAAAAAAACGCAAGAAAGGAGGACGACTGGAGCAGTGCATGTGTGCGCGCGTGTGCATGTGCAGAAAGGTTCAGGAGACAAATACACGGAGACAAGCCACCAACAAAACCAGACATGGAGCTCCTATTGGCTGTTAAAGCACATACAGTCTGCTATGGTTATGTAACTAGGGAAGTGTTTACACATGGCTTTTAAAAGAACAATCTGTGACAGGGTGGGGGCATTTCTTTTTATAATATTTCCCCTTCAAAGCTCTCTTAAAACTCACACCAAACTGCATCTCCTCGAGATAATGAAAAGGCTAATTCAGCAAATTGAAAATATAAGCGCTATCAGATCTGCTTTTTCCTCGCCAGGCAGAAGCAGATTAACATGCTCAGACTCGAACGGGAGGGAAAAAAAAGGTCAGTGCCAGAAAGTAAATATTTAATCAGACTGATGTGGTGGGAGGTGTAATGGATTAACCAGTAGGTGGAGCAGTGCTGAAGACCTGTGGTTCGAATTTCTCTTGTAATCAAAAAAATAATAGATGTTAAAAATAAACAACAAAGCAGACTTTTTAAGGTCTGCCTTACAATAACAGTGATAAAAAAAAAAAAAAGAAAAAAAAAAAGCATAAATGAGAAGCGTGTGGCTTCCCAGGTGTACTGCTCCATTGTGCCTCTTGTATCACAAGCCTGGCTAACATCTGGCACAACTACTGGCAATCGGAGCCGGACCAGTAGGAGCAGGATAACCAGCTCTACTACATGTAGGCACCTGACATCCTCGTGTGTTAATCAGGCCCTAAAACAGCAGCATGCAGGTCATGGGTCTGTCCCTCGGTATTTTGTTAAACACATTAACAGAGAATCTGCCACTATCATTCGAGGGGTTTCCGTTCCTGACCGGTAGGCCAAAACCAATTATACCTGCCAGGCCTGCACCTGTGTTGTTGTTGCTGGCCTGATTGTGTCTCCGTAATTACGTTATGCCTACTGTAGCATTTACACTGCTCGGGTGTCTGCGGAGCCCTACGCACCACTTTATCATTTTCTCGCGCTCTCCGTCTCGAGCTCAGTGCTCTGCACGTCGGCTCCGCTTTAAGGCTCCATTTCAGCTGCCTGGGCTCGCTGCTCTCTGAGCCCAGCTAATAAATCATCCTCCAATCTGCTCGCTGAATCGCTCTGGCCCCGCCACGATTGCTCCAGCCCTGGGTTGCTAGGCGACCAGGCAGAGAGGAGGCGGGGACTGAGGGGGGGAGAGGCGGGGACTGAGGGGGGGAGAGCCAGAGGGAAGGAGGGAGGGAGAAAGTAAAGGGAGCGAGAGACGGAGGAGGGGAGGGTTACCAAATCACCAGGCGCGCATTCTGCTGAAACAACAGGCTTATTTTTTATTTTTTTTATTATTTTTTTTTTTAAATTGTTCCAGAGAGCTGGCTCTTTCCCCCCGTTTTTGCTTCACACACCCTCCCTTTCTCTCTCTGCTCAACAGTACACTATTGTAAAAGAAGGATCGTGGAGAGAAAGGAAAAAAAAAGTAAAAAGGCCATTGTGACTCGAGCACACTTCCGGCTTAAACAATAATTGTTGGAAGTTGAAAAACTGGTTTACAAAAATGGTACGAGCGTTTACAGAAAGAAGATGGTGACAGATAAAGATGAGCGGGCTTCAAACGCAAGAGACGCGGTGGTGGTCCAAACATTTTCAAAGAAATACCTCTTCAAGTGAGGTCTGTCTAAATACACAGCAGGCTTGTGAAATCACCACTTGACCTTTTGCAAAGGCTGAACGACTACGCCGAGGTGGAAAGACTGCAGGATAAATTTAGTCACCCAAACATGTAGTGTCACGAGAGAAAAAGTGACAACGATCACATCCGCGCACACAAAACAACCACAAAAGCAAATGTAAGACAGCCCACATCCTGCCTATTTGAACCTTGTATAATAAACAAACCACAACAGAAAAAGAGCATGACCTACTAAACCGGCTGAAACAATCATATTCATCAGGTTGTGTATGACACCACGTGAAAGTAGAAACAGAAATTTTGGCTCAGTCATAGTGCTCGCATTTGTGCATGCCGTAAAACTGTGCAACAACTCAGCAAGCCCAGCTTCTGCGTAAATGTAAAGGTGACAGGAAACAGGGTAGCGTGCCCTTCCTGCCTCGCCTAACTCAAAGTGCTATTAAAAACTCTCTAAATCTGGCTATCACGGCACAAACAAAACCTGCTTTGAGGGAGTGTGAGGGAGAGAAGACACCTCTTAGAAAAAGGCTAAATTAACTTCAGGGTGGGTGGGCGCTTTCAGCGACCACAGGAAAGTGTTCTGAGATTGGGATTGTGCCTGCAATTTAAACACGCATACATACACCCACCAACTGACTCACTCTCTGCTGAACTATTTATCCCTTTCTCGATTTCATCCACAGACCCTGAGGTGGTGGTTGGGGTATTTTTTTCCAGGGGGTTTTGGTGAGCAGGATGCGCAGATCCATGCTCTCACCACAGGGGGGCCACGACAACAGCGTTGCCTCACAAGGCAGTCGTGCTATCCAAGACCTCACGCCGTCATTCATCACCGCCTGACAAGCAGTGTGATAATACACAGCAGGGCTACGGAGTGGGTAGAGGCTCGGATTACAGACCAAGTATGACGACGGGACTGCCGCCATGCCAGCTTGTGCGCTTCCAGTGGAAAATTCCACTGCGCTTGTCGGGTAAATGGTGCCGACGTCTTGGACTAAGCAGAAACGTCAAGGCGTGTCTGGGCATTAGAGGAAGCAGGCCGTGAAATAACGATTACTAAAATTGTTAGTTTAAAGGGTGCTATCAGGCATCGGGTGCCATGTTTGACTCTGCTTATGGAGGGATGTGGGAGAATGCAAACTAAACTGGCTCAGCGGGTAGTCTCGAAGAGGCAGAGTTTAGAGAGAAACGCCCGCTGCTCACTTGCTCAAGGGGGTGGAGCGAGACAGACAGTGGTGAAAGGTGACCCTGAAGAGGGGGGCAATTCTGTCATTTCAGTGCCAGTCACTGTCACTTTTATTCACATTTCAAAAAGGAGTGGTGGAATAATAAGGCCTGGGTCCGGAGGGCTGAGAGAGAGCGAAAGAGTGAGCGAGGGAGAGAAAACAGTCATGCAAGAGAGCTGGAGAGTGAAGGGAAGGCAGGGGCCGATAATAAATAAATGAGGAGCAGCAGGCAGGGCTGGTATGAGTGCCAAGGTCAGGGCTACATTTACACCTGTCCCTCTAGGCTCTCAGAGCTGCAAAGGCACAACTTGAAATCAGATCAGTGGGAGTGGTGTCCTTGGCTTTGCGGCGGTCGGGAGGTGGTGTGTGAGTGTGTGCGACGTGGCTCTGGCCTCCTGTCTCCAACCCCTCCGGCAGCATGCACACACAAACACAGGCATGCACACACATAAAAGACGAACGGTGAAGTAATCGAGGCCACCTCTCATACACTATTCATCTCCTCCCTGTATTATTCATCTGAGACAGACTGTTACACACTTTGCTTCACACAAACTCTACAGCCTACACTACAGACATCCAAATATGACTGTTTACGGTGCACTCCAAAACGCCCGGGCCTCGATCAATACCCAAACAGCAAAGTCGCTGATTCTTTTTAATGGACTTGCTGGCACCGAAATTTTTCCATACTGCCCAAAGAGAGGATGGAAGAATAGTTAACAAGTATAGATGTCGACTACTTAAACGCTAACAAGCTAGCCACTGAGCGTAATCGAAAGCTCCTAATGTCATACCTGCATGCATGACGGAGTCTTAGCAAGCACCTGTGATGGGGGAGGAAAGTTACTCCGTCTCGGTTACCCACAGTTTTGCTTGTATCAGCTTTATTCAGACGCCTCCATCATGTTTAATCAGCAAACTTATTATAGCTTGATTGTGCATAAAAACCACATCTAAGACAGCTTGATTCTAAATCCACCCTAAGTGTCAAAGAAAGTTTTAGGTACTTTCCCTGTGAATGGAAAGCCACATTTTTAACAAGATCCTCGAACTACACTTTCACAAGCAGTTGGGGAGCGAGCGAGTGAGCGAGCGAGAGAGTGAGAAAGAAAGAAGGGGGGGTATTTTAGGCTTTCTTTATGAATGAAGTGTCTCAGTAACATTGGGTGTGGACACAAAACCACATGTTACTGAGCGTTTAAAACACACAAGCCTGGAGTGGCTTCAAAAGAAAGAAAGAAAAAAAAAAAGAGCAGGCCTCAAATCATCAAGGAATCATTACCAGCCTCCAGAAACGCCTTACGGCAAAAATCTTCCTAGCTCTCAGGCTCCTTAAACTGAGAACAATATCAACTCAAGTATTTTAAAGAGTCTACCGCTTTCTTGCAGCACTGCGCTCTTCCCTCTGTCTCATAGTGAATATTTATTTAGCACCCATAAACAGGATGCAGCTGCCATGTTCTAGGGGACTTCACTGCTACGAGGTGGCCTATTCGCACGAAACAGCCCCCTCCTTCAGAAAATGAACTCCTCTCTTACCACTTCGTCCTCAGACCAGCACTTCTCGATTAGCTTGGGGACAGGCTTCTTCACCAGACGCTGCAGTGCCTTCCCGGCATCGTAGCTGCTCTCGTGAAGCTGCAAAAAAACAAAAACAAAAACAGAGGTATTAATTCGGACTTCTACTTTGAGGAGTCTATTTAAATATGCCACTTTCATATCCCTTGCTTAGCTGTGAGTGAAAGAGGTAGTGGAATGTCTGTAATTGGCCTTCTATAAGTGTGTCAGAGTGATGAAGTTTGGACAGCTGGGGTGGAAATGCAAAAGCCAGGAAGCATGGAACAGGACACATCCTACTCCAACAACTTGAAATATACTTCCTGTAGGTAACCCTTTATCAAGCTTCACAAAAACCCCCCAAAACAAACAAAGGAAATGCATACTTGTATTAACATACAGGACAAGGTGATATCTGGGAGTTTTAATACACAAAACACAAATGTCTGTATGGATGATGTATAATAGGTAAGAAATAAAATATGGCATGCCCTTTCAGGAAAATGATCAACGATAAGACAAGGAGTACAGTTGCTGATGCCACACTGAAGTTATTAATGTTATTTTCCTATACAGCATGTTACAAAGAGTTCCTATTTCCAGTTATGTTTAATGTTATGTAAAGTCTAAGAAGCAAGTAGTTCCTGATGTCGCTTATGCTACAAAATGTTGCTCCTTCATCAGCCTCTCATATTAACGTCTTCTCTCTCCAAGTTAACAAGACAATAAAGTGCTGACACTTTGGAAACTCCTCCCATAAATGTGAAACAAATGTCTCCTGTAGAGGTTTTCTTTATTAAACATGTTTTTGAATCCATTTCGTGTTGGCTCATGTGCAAATACCTGTGCATGTGTTGTTACTATAGAAACGATAACATTAAATGGTAAATATATTAATATAATCCTGTGGACTTGAATTATAGCCGGCACTGTATTCAGAGCTACTGTTACAGAAAATTAAATCACCACCGTCTGACCAATCAGTTTTGAGAATCCAACTGAGTTTTGCTGTAACGTAATGTAATATAAAGGCAAAAATAAATAGCTCAAGTGTTCGCTCTTTGCTTGTAAATGCAGCTACTTTTATTTTATTCTATTATCTTGGATTATTCAGTTCTGGTGATAATTCTCATGGCCATGAGGAGGGGGGAAAAAATTCCACAATTTCCACTGTCTCATTGCCATGACCAACGCACAAACCTGGAGCCAATATCAAAAATCATTACATGTGAGGCTGAAACAAAACAGCCTGTCAAAGGCGAGCAGGTATCAGGCTGAGAGAGTTCTTTCCGAAAACACATTGGAATTGCAAATGAGGGGGGAAAAGGTCAAGAAACAGTGAACCGCAGACAGCATTAATTCTCTCCCCTCTTCGGTCTGAATGGAAATGCCATGTTTACTGCATTTGGAGTTCATTGGTTTATGCCTTCTTCGGTGTTCGGTTTTGTTCGGGAAGAAGAGGAATTGTCATCATGATGCATCATGAGTCGTGGAGCGTTAGCTACCAGGTGTTGCAATTACAGTCCACTGTAGCTTCAAAAAAAAAAAGTGCGTGTATGTGTTCATCTGAAGTAAGGCGAGCACATTTCACCCTGAGAGCCTGGGTCTTTCCTAAGGCAGAGCCAGTCGTGCTCTGTGTGCTCGATCGCCTGTGGGCGTTCCTGGAAAAAGCGAGCAAATGTGGGAAATAGCAGAGGGATTTTCTGCAATTTGTCTTCATCTGCTGTTACACATAAGGCCTGCCAGGGACATCTCATTTCACTGCATCTCTGCTAGTGGACACCTAATTGTGAAGGACAAATTACCCCCCCCCCCTTTTTTTTTTTTAATTAAAAATCAGCAGAATCCAGCTGTGGAAAGTCAGTATAAGGGTTAGGGGGGAAAAAAAAAAGTTGGGTAGAATTACAAAAGCAAACATATTTAAAGTCGCTATGAACAGAAAAAAGTTCTCAGAGTCAATGACTGGATTATTTCTATGTATAAAAAAGGCAGACTTTGATTATTCCAGACCACAAAGTGTTATTGTACTCTAAATGGAAGAACGAGTGGGACGTGGGCCATTACCATTAACGATTAGACTCTGTAAGCAAAATATTGTGCAGTAATCACTCCAGTTTGGAGACACAGTCCTTCTAACATCATTTTCTTAAACACTTTCCTCTCAAAAAATTAACAGCAGAGAAAATGACTCTTCCTGATGCCTGTGGTCTTATCCCTACGACACCGCTCCTCTGACGAGTACATTATGGCTTTTCTAAACCGAGCTAATCGGATTGGCCTAATTGCTGCCTTTGTGTTTTCCTGGATGATTCTCACCCCCCAGTCAAATTAAGAGAAAACACTGAAATGGTAATAAAACAATATGGCAGGGCTCATTTAGAATATTAAACTGATGATGAGCCAGGAATTACAGCCTATAAGTAATTACTGGATCTAATTCAGAAACAGACATTAAATATGCAGACAGAAATTTGCTCATATGCTTTAAACATATAACGCAGCTTTACAAAGAAATGAACGGTGTTACAAAATGGATGAGTTGAGTTACATACAGTACTGGGTTCTAAACTTTTTGCACTCTAATCCTCTCACTGCTTCTGGTGGCCTCATGGTTTCCAAACACACAAAACAAAGGACTGAGGTTGTTCTCTGACGAACCTGAATTAGACAGTATTCATTACATTTCTTTTTACTGGTCACTGCTTGTGACGTCCATCGTTAGCTTATTTTACCCCCTCGACAACTGTAATGGTGCAGGTTTTCACCTGCGCTCCCTTGTGGTGAAACATATCAACTGCACAATGTCTGAAAATCAGAAACAGATCAGAGGAGCACAAATATCTAGTCCTGCAGGACTGGGGTCTAACACTCTAGTGGTTTCCCCCTTTCATTTAAATTGACTAACCGGTTAATTACCAGGTGTAGTTGATGTCTGACTAGAAAAATCAGCACACCATGCTGGACAGCCCTCCAGGTAAAGAGCCCCTGCATTAAATAACAGTTAAATATTTAACTGATTAGAACCGTAGCTTTTTTTCCCCTGGGTACAATCACTGGTTGCGCTGTATCTTAGATTTCATTTTATTCTTTTAAATAACATGATGAAATCTGATGATCTGACCCTCGACAGCACATCTATAACGCTGTTTCCTCTTTCTAGACATTTCAGTGAAACTGAGGCGTTTGGGTCAGAATACAAAGCTGTGCTTTGTTCCTGCGTCAGTATTAGAGACTTGTTGAGCAGCGCAAAGCGAAATGCATTCATCATCCACATAAACCATAAACAGACCGAGCCGCAATACCGTCCCTGGCCATTTCACTGACAGATTACCAGTTATGCTTTTTATACCTCATAAAATAGCAGAATCTTGCTGACAGCGGATTAAATTTATAAGCAGAGCAATTCCAACACTCGGTTATGTTTGGGCTGTTATATTAAAGGGAAAAAAAATATATATCCCCTTGCCTGGTTCTTCTTTTTATTGCATCCAACATGCTAAAAGCAATTAGCAATAAATCTGTCTGTGCTTTGTAGGAGCGTTGCTAATATGTGGAGGTAATAATGTGGGATTCATCATTCTGATATTTATACGTGTTGCCTTGGTTACTAAGGATTTGTTGCAAGAACTGGAACAGTTTGTGAATTTCTACAAAACAATACTTAATAGCGATTTATGCTGATACATTTAATAACAAACATCTTTTACATAGGTGCACACAAAACGATCAACTTACAGTGTTTAATGCATTAAGTGTAGTGTCATCGCGTGAAGCAGCCAGGCACCCGTCCTCCGTCGAGCCTCCATCACACATCCCTGCAAACGCTGCCATGCTCCTGTGCACATACACGCAAAAAAATGAAACAAAACAAAAAACCAAACCTATAAGCAGCTACACACAAGCAAAATGCCTTTATACACATATGAAAGCAGAGAAGCAGTTAGATTGCTTTTAACCTGTCACTACATGGCGGTAGGGTCATGTGAGCTCACCTGGCTGCTCGCAGGTACATGAGCAGGTCACAGTCGTTGACTCCCGGCATCCAGACCAGCTCCTCATTTTCGGTCACTTGGCCTCCGGGAGAGGGGAAAGGCTGCAGCTCTGGGAGCTTGGCCTATTAAATCATTGAGACAGTGTTACACACAAACCACAAAAAGCACAAGTAGCTAATGCTAAACATCAATTTCCAAGTGTGGTCCCTCTGTGGCTAGTGGATGGGAAGAGCAAACGATGAGGGCTGAATGATTTTTAAAACCTGTAATTGAATCATTTAGGCCACACGGATCTAATGCCATCTGTCTTCACATACAATATATTTAAAATATTAAAGGAAAAAATAAAAGTGGTTTAGTATGGTCTTAGGAGCTGCCTCGGTGTGTAGATTTTACAAGCCTATGGAAATGTACTGGAGAAATGACCACCACTCTTCCTAATGCTAGTCCCTAAATTGGGGTTTTAAACGTTAACGCTGGAGGATGCTGTGCCATTACTACAAATTCTCCCAAACGTGTTCAGCTTGGTTGAGATCTGGTGGCTGAGAACATAAAAGCAAATGATTTACAAGCATTTTTTTATTCTTATTGAACCATCATTCAGTGAGGCCTTGTAGGCTTTCTGTATTTGGGGGCAGAGTTGTCCTGTATGAGATCTTTGTATAAAAAGGTCCATCAGTGAGAAAAACTATGCATTAATTTGCAGTGTCCTCTTGCTCTACGGCAGGGGTGTCACAATCAAATACAAAGTGGGCCGAAATTCAAAGATTGTTACAAGTCAAGAGCCAAGTTTATTGAAAACTCAGTGAAACAACCGTATTGCACATATTGAACCTGTAACTAACAAGGCCTATAGATGATTGCCTACAAAACAACATTAATCTTGAAATAAATGAAAAAGAAATAAATAAATAAAATTAGTTTTATGAATTTATTATGAATATGTCTGCAGAGTAATTTCAAGCAAAAACATTTTCTTCAGGCAAACAACAGCCAAAAGTAATTTACTTCAAAGAAAAATCGAATGTCTTGTAGTAGCAGGAGAAAAAAAATGCAAAAATGAAACTGCATTAAAAAATGAAAGCGAGTCAAAGCACAGTTTTCTGCCCTGTGCTGCTCACTATTCTGAGCCAGATGCTTGGGGTCTCATTTTGGATACAAGTTCATCAATATCTGGGCTCAGACTCTGAGCTGAGGAAATCCTCAGGATTGAGTGAAGGTGTTCATCAGTAAGACGACTCCTGTGTGAAGTTTTATTTATCTTCATCAAAGAGAACAGTTGTTCACACGGGTGTGTGCTGCCAAACACGGTGAGTGTCTGAGCTACTTGGGAGCGCAGCTGGGGCATTGTGTTGGGGATGAAACGTGAAAACTCTGCAGCGCCCACAGACTCTCATTTTGCCTTCAGTGTGTCACTACACTGGCGCTCAATCAACTGCATTTGGAGGTTTGATGGTGCGCTTCCACGTCAGCTGCAAACGGATTACTGAGCAATTCAAACCTGCTTTTTTGGGCTTCAAAATCAACAAATCACCATGTGAAGTCAGCATCAAGTATGCAGACTTTTTCAGCAAACTGTAGTTGGAAAAACGGCGCGATGACCTGCTCCTTCATTGTTTGGCAGTCCAGAAAACGGCTAAAGTTTTCCTGCAACATCTGAGTCTCCCACAGGCGCAGCTTGGTTTTAAAAGCTTTTACTGTAGCGTACATGTCCGTGATGACTGCTGATGAACGAGTGGAGCGCACTTCCACGGGCACGTGATTGGCGTGCCGACGCACGGGCAGTGTATTATGGGATTCGTAGTATTACAGTGATGCGTTACGATATACTGGCGGCCAGCTCTAATAATAAATACATTTTGTCGTTCCAAAGATAAATCACTCACGCGCCACATGTGGCCCGCGGGCCTGGAGTCTGACACGTGCTCTAAGGGGACTAAGTGGAACTAAAGAATGCTGGATTGTCCTTTGTCACTGCTTATGTGTATAATTACATAAATCCAGTTTTGTGTGGTCTACATTAGATATTGTGACATCCCATTTTCATCCCACCAGTGGACACTACTAATCCCTTCATCCTATTCAAATGTCTGATGTCAGGAAGCTTTCGATTTAATTTCCTCATGCTTCCACTTTGACACCACAAAGGGTGAAAGAAGAAAAAAAATCTATTCATAACAGGACTTATTTTAATCCATCAACAACATTGACACATTGGTAATCGAACAAGGTTTTATTGCTGCATTAACAAGTGAGCAGTACTCCTAATGCCCCCAAACTCCCTGTGTCAAGTCTTAATTAAGCCCATTTGGAATAGAGAAGTGCAATTTTAACAGAAGAGGCTTAACACTTGAATGATTTTTTTCAACATGTCATTTATTTCCCATTGGCTCAATTACTGTTTGCGTGATCTCATTTCCTTACTGCAGGATATCTTAAATCTCTCCAGTTAAATGGACTGCTCTGAATCCACGCACCGTTGCATTTCTCTCTGTGCCTTTCCCATCACGTCGTCCATTTGAAGTCTTTTAAAGAGGGACATAGTGCTGTAATCATTTCACATGAGAACACACTGATGTATGTCAGAGACAAAATACTCCATAAAAGCTACGACCAGTAATCGCTGGTGATATTCTGTATTTTTCGCCATCATCCATTTTCCTTCACAACCTCGCTTTTTTTCAGTTTTCGATTTCAGACCACTGAAGCCACATCTAATTTCCAAGAAACACGGCCAAATCTGCGCATCTCTCGAGCCCACCCCTAAACCAGCCTGCGAAATTCATTTCACTGCACACAAATCCACATTAAACCTTTAGGAACAGATGTGCTTTGCAGTCAAGTTACCATAAAATATGAAACACACGTTTACATGCCTGCAATAACCTATATGGATGTGTATCATTGAGCCTACAGTGAGTTAGAATGGGTTTAAGAGAACATGCTTAATATCGTATGAGTGCAGGTATAAACAAACCTGATGACTGGGACCTACTCGAATCTCCCCCTGGGTGCTGTTTAATCGCCTGCAAAACAAAAACAAAAAAGAAAGAAAGGAAAAAAAGTTCAGGTAACAATTAAAAAAAATAGGCGCTGAATAATAATAATAAATAAATAAAATTTCAGCCACAATGATTTTTTTTTTTAAATAACCAATAGAGACAACACAAAATACTTTTTATACGTGCATACGATACGTTTACGTCCAAATTGTATGAATCTGATATTTTGACAACATTAATTATGCATATTATAAATGCAAGTTTGAAAGATTAAACTTTTCCTCACAAACATCTCACTATCCAGTGTCTGCAGATACATTTACAAGAAAACTACTACGTCTCTCTGTGATTGGTCAGAAAGATATACATATGAATAAGGGGTGGAGCAAATAATTAAAGCTCCTTCAATTGCCAAGACTCTTCAGCAGCTCTGCCTTCTACCTTTCTATTTTTTCCCCCCTTTTTTCATAATTACATGTCTTTCCTATTAGTTATACTGTATGGATAACATGCTAGGAATTCAAGGACTTTTTAATAATATTACGATGTTAGGCAAATTATGTATATATGTACTGATAAGACCATATTATATGAGCTCATCTCCGCAACACTGCTGACGGTGCGTGCTTAACTGAGAAAGCCGAATGATTAAAAGATCATTAACTGTTCATCCTTAAATAAAAACATCTCATTGTACTAACCGGAGCTAAAGCCATTTCAACTGATTTTCCACTTTTCGGTCATCCATAACGCGAGCGGTGCAAGTGATACAACAAACAGCACAAAAGGAATACGACTCATGAATAGAAAAACAGGCTGAAAATTAGCATCAGATGACGACTGCATTGATATATACAGCTGTTCCAGATTAATGTAATATTGTACGACAGGCACCGTGAGGGGACGATACGGCCTGGAAGCCGTGACGCTAAACAAAAGGACAAAGGCAGCGAGAAGCAGGGGATGATGGGCCTCATTGTTCATGCAGAGGTACAGTACAAACGGCCCCCGAAAGGCCAGACCGTACGATAGGAGAGGGACCCTGAAATGACTGCTGTTACAAAGCCCCCCTCTAGTAACTATGGCAACCGCAATTTAATAATAGTGTTCCGATCTCCAGCTGCAGTGGATTAAAGAAAATGACAAGATGTTCCTCTCGAAAAGCCTTCCCCCCTTCTGTTGCCAGGGCAACGGCGCCGATTTTCATATCGCCGTCCGCAGTGTGAGCCCAGAATCTGTCAGTGTGATTTGCGTCCAGAGCGGAGCACCCTCCATCATCACTGTGAAGCTGGTTGGAACGCCAAGATGTGGTTCTCGTGTGTGTGTGTGTGTGTGTGTGTGCGCGCACGTGCGCGTGTGTGCACGCACGTGTGCGCGCATGCATGTTGGGGCCTCTGGTAGCGGCTCAAGGCCTCAAATCACAGCCTTCCTTTCACGCCTGTTTCATAAACACTCCCTACAACACTCGTTACTGCTTCAGCTCCGGCCAGTAAATTCTGACAAAAAACATAAGCAGTGTCAACTGAAGGAACGCCACACGAAAGCATGCTGCAGACAGAAGCAGAGTGTGCAGAGGAACCTACATGCTTACAAACACTCAACGGTAGGATTAGTGCAGGGATTAAGTGTACAGAAAGCAGATCAGGAGCGTGCGTTTAGGTTGAGTGCATATACTGAAGTGATGCAGGAGAGAAATCACTCCGGGAACTCTCCAGAACGTGGTGCTGCAGCCTTGGCACTGTTGGCAGGCCTGAGCAGCACAGAGCTGATAACTCGAGCAGGGGAAAGTGACCCCCAGGCAGCCATGTGCTGCTGTACGCAGACTCTCGCGCCGTTCGGTTCCAATAACAAATCTACAGTTCAAGTTCAAACACGAGCTGAAGCAAATAAGCTGTAGGAACTCTTAACAGAGCAGACGGCACAAAAATAATCACGGCAGTAAATCACTCCGCTCCTGCGAGCAGCTGCTTGTTGCTGTGCTAACACACAAACATTAACTCAACACCAAATTATTAAACACTGTCTACGTTAGACAGTAATCAGCGCAGCACAGTGAAAATAAACAGACTAGACGTAACTCCAAAAGAGATCTCCAAAAATGCTGTATATACAACCCACTTTTACACCACACCCACACCACACTCCAACAGGTGCATGTGAGCACACACTCGGAGACAAGAATTTCTTATGATTGCTTTTTCAGCAAAGTAACATAAAAGTAGGTCGTATTGCACTGCCATTACCTGTTACCAGACTGTACAAAAAACAAAACAAAACAAAAAAAAAACACTTAGACTACAAATAGCACACTGCCAGATTGCCAGACATCTGGACCTGTACGTTCATAAACACAACTGCATTATTTCCTTTCTTCTGTGTCCTCAAAATGACAAGATATTTATACAACCCATATTTGAGCAGGTCAGCTTTGTGTGCGAGTGTGTGTGTGGGTGTGTGTGTGAGGGAGAGAGAGAGAGAGAGAGCGAAAGCAGGCTATTATTAATCATCAGAGCCATGCATGCCATTCCCTTGTAAATCTAGATACATGCAGCACAGCCAGTTCGTCTGGTCTCAGATGTCGTATATAAACTTTGACATTTTACACAAAGCACACAGAGGATAAATGCTGCTCTCTCACATTGGTGGATGAGTGTAATTAGTAAGTCATCAGTTATCATTTATGCCATTTATGAGCGGTCTCGACGCAAACACATAGAACAAAATGCTTCTCAAAAAAGGCAGTGTGCGCGCTACGTAAACGAAATGTAAAATACGACATCACACTCAATCAGCCTGACAGTACAGGGAGCACAGCGGGATAAAACGTTACCAGACTTATAGTGCAGACTGTACACACATTTGTGTATTAACACACATGTTCCAATATAACACCGTGAAAGTGCTAGATTTGACATTTTACGATTCAAAGCACTGATATACTTTATGCTGCAATTACTAGCGATGACTCACACCAGAGCTCATGCACAAAAAAACCCAACCACAGTACCCTGCCTTTAAACACAGCATCACCACGTGGATGACGCTTTGTTCAACATACCAACAGAGGCTCATAGATAATGTCAATACTGGCCCGTATCCTGAGCCCTCATATCGAGGTCGCATCATTTGTTTAATTGGAAATGGTCAATTTAAATATTAATCACGAAAACTGACATGAATATGAACACACAAAACTGTGCCGTTCTCAGTCAGGCCATGTTAGTATGTTCAATAAGAAAATAACTCTAGATATATTACCTTAAAACTGAAGGAATACAGCATGATAACAGTGTGCAAATGAATTTTACAAGGGCATCAGATAAAGTTAAAGTTATCAGGACAATGTTATCAGCCTAGAAAAGTGCCAGATCAGTATATTGGACCCAACAGCACTGTCATGGCTGTCTGAGTGTTGTGAGGGTCTTTACGGTGAGCTAGGCTATAACATACTAAAGAATTTTAGATTTAAAGTCACAGCATCGTCATTTTCTTTTATTTATTTTTTTAGATACTCCGCCATGCATATACTCATCAGTCCTGAGCTGCATTAATTCCCATATGGCACATGATCAGCCACAACAAGCAGTGTGCAGCCTGCATAATTTAACTCGAGCACGAGGACAGCAATCAAGCCTGGCCCCGCCCCCTCCATCAAGCTCATCCAATCCCGGCACGCCTGCAGCACAGTCATAACATAACATAAGAGCGCGAGCGTCCCAACTTTATTTACTCCGGCCCTGAGACTCTAGTAGCGCTACTTACTGCTGTGAAAGAGTACACTTTGTTCCCGAAGGTTCCTGCGCCATGTCACCCTGTCTGTAAACACACACAGCCCTGCAAAATGGACTCCAGCTCCGGGTCTGACCTCCCATCGGCTTTGACTTGCGATACTTTCAACATGTGCTGCCTGAGAGGCGTCGTAGAAAAGTCAGCAGCTGTCTGGTTATTCTTAGAAATAAATAAATCCGTGCAATCGTGCATTTCCTCTTGGAGAGAGGGAGAGAGAGAGAGAGAGAGAGAGAGAGAGCGAGAGAGACTCCTCTGGAGCCCAGGGAGACCTGTGGGAAGGCGGTATCAGCCTGGAGCTCTGCATGGCAGGCAGCGTTTTGGAGCGGGTTTGACAGCAAGACGGCAACAAACCGCACAGCGACAGACACAAAGCTCGCGTTATTAAAGCACAGTGTGCGACACAAACCCAGGGCAAACACACACACACACACACACACACACACACACACACACACACACACACACACAGAGCGAGCAGCGGTGGCACGAAGACAGATTTACGGCTTAACAGGTGAAGTCCGAGGCGCACACCTACCTCCGCGGGCTGAACAAATCATCCATGTCGGACATGACACGCTGTCCGCGTCAGACGCCGCGATACACAGCTCTCCTTTCTCCGCCTATGCGCTTTGGATGCGCTCAAAATGGAGGCTCATGCGCTCGCGCTTCCACCGAGCTTGTGCCTTGTGTGGTTGTATGTGTGCCCGTGTGTGCGCGCGCGCGCCTCCGCGCGTGCGTGCGTATGTGTGCGTCTATGTGTATGACCTCAGCTTCACACACGGCGCGCGCAGTTCCCGTTCCGACAGGCGGTACTGAGCATGTGCCGCGACCTTCCACACCGACACGCGCTCAACGCGCACTCCATCCCCGCTGCTGCTGCTGCGCGAGCGGGGAGCGCCGCATACCAAACCAGCGCGAGAGCAAGAGAGGGAGGGAGCGAAGGGAGCGAACAGAGGGAGCCACAGCCTCGGATTGGCTGCGTCCGAAACAGCACGCGGCTGTCTGTGGTAACCATGGCAACCCACGGCGGCGTACTCTTGTAGGCTATTCGATGCTCAACAGCCTATAGCATGCGGTTTGGGACGGAGCCGTGGAGAAGGGCTCCAGATGCACCATGTACTTCATAACCATGATGAAGGATTGCCCTTCTTCCTCTCGTTATGGGTATACATGGGGTGTAATTTTATGTATATATATATGTGTATATATATATATATATATATAAAAATAGTGGCGGGCCGTGCATTTCACACCTAGGCCTTCAGTAGCGCCCCCCGCTCTTCCATCGCAACATTCCCCCCCATAAAAAACATCTTAACATGCAGAAATACAGTATAAAGAGCCATTGCATCGCAGATAGATAACTCCTGTGGCCATAATAAATGCCTTTATTGAATAGACAAACCAGAGGTGAACAACTGCCTTTCTACTGCAGCTACGACACACATAAAAAACATTAATAATTTCCCCATAAACTTGCACTATTATTTACGAAAATCGCAACATTTTACTCACCAAAAACTAGGATTATTTGTACACAAAATCTATCCTCTGCCTGTCCTCCTGGTTGTTTCTTGAAAAGTCCGTCTTGAAAATGGCCTTAAGTAAATCTGCCACAAAATCTATTTGTCCTCACATCCTCAGCCATTATGGAGTGACAAAACTGTGTCACGCTATGTTGCGCTGTGGTGTGTCTCACGTGTGATGATCACAGTATACAACAAATGGCTACCGGCACTTCCCCATCCTATCCAATCAACGATTCTGGATGCGGTGACGTTGCCTACGCCTTCTAGAAGGCCCTAGGGAGTTGAACTCAAAATCTGACTGGTTGAAACAACAGTTGAAGCGACATTTATTTTGTGTTTCTGAATTCTGAATTTGTGATTCTGAAGGCCTCCGGGCTGCGTTCTATGACTAGGACCCCGCCTGACAAAAATGATGGCTGAAATGTGATTGGTTAATACAAAAATACTCGTCTCACAGCAGCACATCTATCGGGAAAGCTCTGAAAGGTAGCGGACAGACTATTTGGAATTATTTAATAAGTATTCATAGACAAAATATAATTAACATCAGTTTGTGACTCATATTTCTTTAGGCCTTGCCTACACCTTCTTGAAGGCCCTGATGGCCCACCACTGATATATATATATATTAGGGCTGCCACGATTAGTCGACTAGTCGACTATTAGTCGACTATCAAAATCGTCGACAACTAATTTGGTAGTCGACGCGTCGTTTGAAGCTTTGTAAGATCCTGAAAGACG
>JAQLOM010000015.1:7988800-8000355 GCA_030068315.1 Chrysichthys thysi
CCACAGTCCAAAGACATGCACAGAGGGGATTAGGCTAATTGGCGACTCTAAATTGGCCCTAGGTGTGAATGTGAGTGCGAATGGTTGTCTGTCTCTGTGTGTTGCCCTGCGGTGACCTGCCCAGGGCGTATCCCGCCTCTCACCCGATGTCAGATGGGATTGGCGCCAGCTTCCCCCCCGCGACCCTGACCAGGATTAAGCGGAAGAAGACGAAGACGAATAAAACCATTTACTGAGCTTTTAAATGAATATCTAACTTTCCTGATCACAAAAAGTGAAACCTAGAAATAATGTAAATGATGTATGTGAGGTAGATTGGGAATTATACAGTATCACTTCTTGCATCAGCTTAACAAAAACAAATAGCCTGAAGAACTTCCTTGTTTTGTTATTCAATTATTAAAAACGTTAAATATAATTTATTGAATGCAAATTGTTTACAGAAGTGAAAAAGTAGCCTGTGATTTGGATTTACAGTTTACACTGGCCAATATACTTTATAGTAAATGTGAAATATGTAAATCTTTATTCCATATTCACTAAAGAAAGGCTTCACATCTATGATGAGCCTTTATTTAGACTACAACTTATATACATTACCGTTATTTGGCAGACGCCCTTATCCAGAGCGACTTACATTTTTATCTCATTTATACAACTGAGCATTTTGAGGTTAAGGGCCTTGCTCAAGGGCCCAACAGTGGCAGCTTGGTGGTGCTTGGATTTGAACTCCTGACCTTCCGATCAGTAGTCCAATGTCTTAGCCCCCTGAGCTAAGCACATATAATAACTTCTATACAATAGAAAGTGTGCTTATGGAAGTATTAAATAAACAAATATATTTGTTTGAAACGTGTCATGTTACAATAGGACAACTCCATTTGTCATTTGGGGTAAAGAGCTGTGTGAACAGACAAATGTCATCTTCACCCAGCCCTGTTTATATGCAACACAGAGATGAAGAAAAACAGAAAGATTAGAATTCACGTTTTTCATACCTCCTCATAATTCCAAAATTCACGGCACATGTACACATTACTAGTGGCTGCTCTCTTGCACCCTCACATTTCTGCACACAAGTGTTAGTAATAGCAACAAACATGGATCCCACTGGTGCATCTATAAAGGACTGAGCTGCTGGTTTAATGCATCACTACAATATACACTCACCGATCACTTCATTACCAACACCTTTACACCTACACGTTCATGCAATTATATAATCAATCAATAGTGTTGCAGCAGTTCAATGCATGAAATCATGCAGATACAGGACAGTAGCTTCAAGTAATGTGCACATCAACCATCATGGTGGGGAAAAAAAAGTGATCTGTGATTTTCACTGTGGCATGAGTGCTGGTGTCAGCTGGGCTGGTGTGAGTATTTCTAGAACTGCTGATCTCCTGGGGAGATACAATGCCCAAGCCTAAAGATGCCTGAAATGCCTAAAGCTGTCTAAAACTTTGCTACCCAAGTCAGGCTTTGATCAAGTTGTTGGAGAGCTGTGCGTCATAGCAAAAGGAACATAAGCCTGTTCTTTCTTTCTAACAGGTTAAGGTCAAAATGTCCACGATGCCCCTTTGCCAGAACATCATTAAAACGGAGAAGTGTGCTTACACACTCTGTACAAAGTTAATAGCTTGATAATATTTCAACTGCCTCATGAAACCCAGTCAGATGGGAAATATAGTCGACAGAAGAGAAGTCATGAATTAATGAGCAATCATTTCTCCTCTGATGCAAGAGTGAACCGAGATCAGACGAGCGAAGAAATGACAGTGAGGCTCGTCCTCAGATGCAGCGAGTGACTTTTCTATCAGGTAAAAAGACAGAGACTGATATGCGTGATGATTAAAAAAATCCTTAAGACAAACATTATTTAAAAAAAAAAGGTGTCAGTTGTTTTTAAGTAAGTAGATGTAAGCAGGGCATGCTAATATTTAACGATCAAATATAGAGATGACAGAGTTCCTTGGGAAGTTTTTCAAATAGTTTAATTAGCTTTATTTCTGACTACTGATTAAATGTTGTTTAGCCGATGATTATTATTATTATTATTATTATTATTATTATTATTATTAATATTATTAATAAATGTGGAATAGAATTCAAACATGTTGCTGCTTCCACAAATAATTATGCACAAAGTTGGATTCAAATAGCTGCGGAACATGGGTTCCTACATAACATTCAAATGCCATGTCGAGCAGACTGGTGCGCGTCGCCATCCGTCACCTTCAGCACAACCGATAGGGATCACATTTTGAATAGCCGAGAGTTCCTCCACGGATGTAAATCAGTATTCAAATGATAACGAACAGCATGCTCGGTAATTCCTCCCAAAATGCAAATGGGCTAAATTTGTATAAGCTTATATCAGAGCACCAAATATCCTAAAGCTAAACACTTAGTCCAAGCTATGAGGAGTTTGTTAACAAATCATGTAAAACCTTCAGCTCTATATTTAAATTAATACACATCTGTACACAGAGTAGGAAGACAGAATTAAATGCAGATTACTTTGCCCTAGATAATGGTGTTTGATAAACACCAAAGCTCAGAAACGGCTAACTCTCCTCTAATGAAATGTGTGTAAGGAGAGCTGTTAGGCATCACTGCACTCATATAAAGCATGCTGATACGTGAATTCACTTTCCGACGATTTTCCGACGACAAGGAAAAGCACTACTCAGATGAAACAAAATTAAGAACCCTGGCCCATCGGACCAGCTGGAACATGCGAGATCCCTGAGTTCTGCCTTTCTGCAAGAAAGGATGTACATGGAAGCAAGGAAGTTACTTTTCCAAGTTTCCAATATTGTTTGCGATGTATCCAAGCTGCCAGCAATAATGCAACACCACAACATGGCTACTCATGTTTAGTTTAGCCAAATAACTACCCCCTGAAATACACACCACTGTGCTGCAGCGATATCCTCCAACTGTAATGTGTAGTATAGAAGGCGGCTTTATGTTCCTTCTTGATAACAGGCTCTTCCGCTGACCAGTGATTTAATTATTTACACTCCTAATTCAACACCTGATTCAGTTAATTAAGTTTTTATTAGCAATGGGTGTATACGAGTAAGCTTCCCATACAACTATTCATTTTAAATGCAAAAGACAAAAAGTAATTACGAGTCAGTCAGTTGTTCAGCCACCATTTAGTTAAACCTGAATGTGCCATGTTCCTCTACATATTACTTCCCATTATCTCTACCGCCTTTCCATGTTTATTATTGGTACAATTAGCGTCGCTTCCAACCAATTTGGCACGCAGGTTAAATGCTCCTAAACAAAGCACATTATCTGGCAAACTCCAAATAGGATTTTAGATATTATTTCATATATCGTACATTGCCAAAAGCTTTAAGATGTCCTTTTGAGTACCGATTACGTACTATGATGGCAGACTGATAGCTGCTCTCCATGCTGTCCCCCACTTTCAATAATCAATAACATAAAAAATGGATTGCAGCTTTCCTGAACACAAAAATGTACTAACAACAACAACAACAACAACAACAAAAAAGTTCCCTTAAATCAAGCACAAACAACAGGAAAACTAAAATCTCGTAAGGCTTTTGCATCCAGACACACCCCTATATAAGCAACCGAAATCCATTAGAAAGTGTTTATGTATGGATGTGACGATACCAGGAAACACCAGGAAAAGTAGAAATACAAGGAAAAGAGAGGAAAGGGGAACGAAGAAAAAAAGACAACAGGAAAGAAAAGGAAAGGAAGTAAACCTCTATTGTGACGTCCACTACAGCGAATGTTTTTCCTCTACATGCTCTAGCTTCTTAGGAAGTTGTGGTAAGAGAGCAGGACGTGTGATCCCTGGAGCAGATAAGGGTTAAAGGCCTTGTTCAAGGCCCTGACAGTGTTGCTCAACAGTGTCAGATTGGCAATACTGTACTGGGATTCAACCCTTCTGATAAAAAGCCCAGAACTTTAACCACTGAGTGACCAGATCACAATTACAAATCGTTTCTCATGTAATACACACCGACTTAAAAATACCTACAATAAGAATACCTACAGATTATAAAACAAACATGCATTGACAAGTAATGAACAAACCAAAGGTCATCAACAGAGCAACAGTGCATTAATAAACCTGTAGCACTTCCTTTACAGTGAAAGAGGCTACCATTACATTACTAACACATCCATTAAATGCTATTTAAATGCATAGTTTATGATGTGGACTATGTGGAATTTGCCAGTGTTTGTAAATGTTATTTATAGGATTCACATTAATCAAAATCCACTCTTTTGTAGGAGCTCTATTAGCATTATTATCTCTTATGTATTGTCAAATATAGTATATATACAGATTTTTTTTTGCCATAGAGTGAAAACAGAACCCAGCGTGTCTTACCTGGTCTCTGGGTTATATCCTAAAATGTAGAAGAAGGAGTCGATTCGTGGTTTGAACTCCCTGGCAGCGAAAATGTCTGAGAAGTGAGCGATGTTACATTTCCCTCTGCAAAACATAAAACCGGCAAACGCAAATGAGTCTCGAGTTGATGTGCACATACATTTCCTGCCTCTACAGTAATCACGCTTTAAAGTAAACACATCTAGGCGAGCGCGCTACCAGCTATGGGAGATCAATCAGTGCTGAACTAATATTGTTTTCTTGTGCGTGTGTGTGAGGCACAGATGAGCAAACTCGGGGGGAAAAAAACAAAACAAAACAAAAAAAAAAAAAAACAACAACAAACATTCAGAGGTATTGTTATAGGCCTATCTCTTCAGCCTGAGACTTGAATGAGGGATGACAGATAGTACATGGGATCCACCCACATGTGCGCACAGACACACAGCAGTGCTATCAAGAGCTACCAACTGCATCTCGCTATTAGTTCACCCTCACTTCCATGCCTGGGCTTTCAAAATAACAAGCATCGGTGTGGTTTGGGTGCTCAGCACACAGACACAATACCTTTCTCTGAAGATGAAAAGGACAAGGGGCCTGAAGCAAGCATTACACCATTCTAGCAGAATTCACAGAGTTTACCAAAAGCCCTGTAATAAGTCAAATCAAAGGAGCCTTTGTGCAGCAGAAGTTGCAGCTAATTTGGCCTGAAATCACTGGTTCAGAGCTGTGGCTTTGTGAGCCTCTCCAGCTGGTTTTAGTTAAAGCCCTGGAAAGGAAAAGGGAGGAAAATGGAACACATGGCTAGGGGGGATAAGAAACAAAAAGAAAAACAAAAAAAAAAAAAAAACAGACAGGGAAGATCTGGTTTCAAACGCTGAGAATCAGCATGCCTGTCCTCTTTTTTTCTTCTGGCCATGGAAAAGAACAGCGTGATTGCTTTGAGCTGTAATGCACATGCAGAATGTTATAATGGAAAAGCTGTCAAGTCCCGAGGTGTTTTTTACCGAGGCTCAATTGTTGCTTAGCATGACAACACGAAGACTGTGGGGTAAGAAAACACATATGGGGGGGGGAGACCCAAAACAGCAGGTGGGTTACCTAAGGGCTGCCGTATGGTACGTGTCCACGTAGTCCGAGATGAAGAGCTCTCTGCTTTTTACCACAGGGTCAGTGATGACCAGTTCTCGACCCGAGTCTACAGAGAGAGAGAGAGAGAAAGTGTCAAATATGGATCACTAACAAAAACACATTCAAGGCACAGATAACGACTGTTATCAGGCAATCAGGAAAAGACACAAACACAAACCAAATAAATAAATGCTGGGCATTATAATGATGTAATATGATATTTTATGTCACAAGACACTATTTTAGCATCCCGTTATAAATATTTCAGCCATAACAAAGGACAAGGACACTTTTCCTATTATGATAATTTACTTTTATAAACATTAGACGTACTGTAAAATTCTTTAGTTTTTTTTTTTTTTAAATGTTTCGCTAGTAGATGGCTGCCAAATCTATATTTCATGACGCGCATCATGAGTCAAAGGAGTGTCTTCAACTATGCAGGTATTGCTCTTTTTGATTATTGATAATCACCCATCAATACATCATATGCATATATGTACATATGTAAAATAACATGGGAACTTGTAAAAAGTATTAAATGAAATCCTCCAGTCAAGTATCAGCACTAATTCTATACACAGGGGTTTATGTAAACGAGTATGCATTTGGTCAGTATACTATTACTTATTTTTCCATTACATACAAGAAATCCCTGCGAATGTGTGTAAATCCAGGAATGGGAAAAGCAGCTTGTAGGCTAAGGGCTGCAGCTCGGAGACCTGTAGTCCAATAATCAGATCGATGTATGAGCCTAATGCAAGCTTATTACACTTCTCCCTGCAGAGTGTGTGCCTTGTCCCCACAAAGATACTGTGGAAATCGAAAAAGCGAATGTCATTACAGAGATCCATTATGACAGTGCAGGATGAGTGTCTGTCATCCTGACCCAGGCTAGGACGTGACGTCAGGGAGGGGGAGAGCTAGGGAGGGAGGGATAGTGGTGTCTGCCAGGCTGACAGGACTGCAGAGGCGCTCTTGGCTGTTTTATTAGAGTGCATTAAAATCAATGCGGTCTCGACACAAAGCCGGGTGAAAGCCCTAACCTGTTATTACTTCTTGATGTATGCATTAGCCCAGCGATGGCCATGGGACCGAGAGATATTACGCTCAGGGTTATTTGCACTTCACCTCGCGCCGCCTTTGTTTGAAGGCGTGTTACCATGGAAACGAGGACAGCGGGGTGTTTTCGCAGACACGTCCTCTTTTATTTGAGATGTCATTTACTGTGATGTCTAACACATTGCTAAGGATGGTTAAGTAAAAGGATGTGGCAACCGGATAATATTTTACATGTGTTATTTTGCTAGTGGTAAAACACGCACGCACGCACACACACACGCATGCACATACCGTTCTCATTGTTGCGGTCCTGTACTAGGTGCTGGTAAACAGAGTCAGGTACCTCAGATTGGCGGTAGTACCATTTCACACTCATTAACAGATGGTCCCGTTTGCTCTGGAAGAAGAAAATGAAGCAAACAAACATTCAATAAAAAAAAAAAAAAAAAAAAAAAAAAAAAAAAAAAACGCACAACAAAAAACCCCAGACATTTGTTTGTTAACAGCATCACAAATTGGCCTCTTGGCAAACACAAGCCTGTGCTGCATGTGCCTTCATGATTCCCTCACTCTGTGCCAAAAGCCCTTAGTGAAAACCAAGTCAATTAAAAAGGGATTGAAAACATTTAGTTTTAATACGGTAAACAGAAAAACATTTGCATTTTTGGACTACCAGAGAGCCAGGCAGGAAGGAAAGCTGCGTGTTCAAAAGGGAGGTGCGTCGAGCTTCAAGGCAGAAACGCAGCCACCCTTCCAAGTGTATGATAGATTAACTCCTGAATACATCTCCAGACACACATCTGTAAAGCATAAAACCATAAATCCAGCCAAGCAAATCACACGCCGCTTCCTCTTCTCGGGTTGCACTTCAAACTCTGCCACCCGCTGTTGGTTCAGGGGACTGCATGCAGTGCCGGCACTCGCAAGCCACCAGCAGGTGGCAGCACTGGGTCAGCCAGACCTCCCACAGTCCCTGGGCTTTCCAAGCAAAGGCCAGGATGAGGGGAAGAAAAGAGTAGACACTATTTTCATTCCCTGACATGAAATATTTATTGTGCCTTCACACAAACCCAACTGACCATTGAATCTGTTTAAAAGAACGTTAAAGAAGCCACAGCTGAGCACAGAGCGAGCGACGGGGCCTCCGGAGCAGCTGCCAGAAATCACAGTCGTCTTTAACGTGCCTACAGAATACCACAATCCCCACAAAAAGGCTGAGCGTGCCATCAATGGATGGAAAAAAACAAACAAAAAAAAAAACCTCAACACATCCTGGGTGGACCAGAAAGATGAGGACTTGCCGGCTTCCCCCTCGGCCTGCCTCACGTTCCCTGCAGTCGCAGAAGTGAGCAGCAGAGTGAGCTCATTGTTGAGAAATAATGAGGACTCTGCTACATTTCATGCGCGTGGTGGAACGAGTGTTAAGCTGCGTGCTTGTGTAACGGTATATTTCCACCACCTGGGCCTGGCATGGGACATGAGGAGCTGTAAAGTTCTGCTGAAGACTCCATATACACATGACTTCAAGGGCTAGTTTTCAGCAGAGAGAGGGGGAAAAAAGAAAAAAAGAAAAAAGAAAGAAAGAAAACGTGTTGACTGTTAGACCAGAATTATGGTAAAATCTTTTCTTTTTAGCTCCCAACTATGAAGCAGAAATTCTAGTGCAATTCTGGTGGATTCAAGGCACTCACGAGTAGTCTCCGGGCCGCCACTTTGTATCATCAAAAACACTGCCAGGGTGAATTACACTGCAGATACAGAGACAAGGAGGATTCACGCAGCTTTCCCAGATCAGAGAAATCTCTCAACTGCACTGATAAAGCGCAAGGACATTCTCACCCATTTTAGTGTATCACCACAAGCTGAGGAACTAAACCCTGACATCAGTGCTCCTGGACACCACACACACACTTAAATTCCTTTTGCATGAGCACACACACACCCAGCCACCCACACATCTCACATCAACAACAACAAAATCATGAAACTAAACGAAGCTGAAACCTGTGACCTTTCTTCGAGTCTGTCTCGCACTGGAAATGACTGTTTCCTTATTAAACCCTAATTATGTTTTTATGTCGCAGAGAGCAGATCAGTGCCCAGAATCAAATTATCAAGATAAGCACTCACAGCCAGACAGGAAGGAGAATGGGAGGCAGCAGCAAGCCGCCCATTACAATTACAAAGATGAATTGATTAGTGACATTCCAAAGTGCTCTCACTGCTGCTGCGCCCCTTTCTCCTGGCACTGTGGGGCTGTGTGTTGGCGTTTGCCCAGCACCCCTCGGGCTCTCGTGCGCACGCTGTACCCCACAAAACGCAAACTCGTAGTCAAATGGAGAGGCTACTTATTCGATCTCTTTGAGTGGCCCCATTCACACCGATAAATCTAAGCTTCATATTACGAAAAGCACACAATGGCTAGCGCTGGTGATGCCCGAGAAGTTTGGGGGGGCGGGGGGGCTAAAGAGTGGAAACATTCCTAAGACTATTCAGGCCTCACTACTCTCAGGAACTGTTGTGCTGCCCCTTTTGTGTGTGCTCCAACCTCGACCCCCCCTTGAGCAGAATCACACACTCACACTGTCCCCTTGTCTCTCAAACAGGCGCGAGCAGTAATTACAGTGCAGCCATGTTGAGCCCAAGTGCAGTGAGGGGTTAAGGCTCTTGGGAGAGCCGGGCTTTTACAGACCGGTCTGGGAGGTTGACTTGCACAGATACGAAAGCAGGAGTTACATAGAACGCCAGCGGAGAGCTTGTCCTCTAATAATAACAATCCCAGCTGTGGCACATGGAGCATTCATGAGATGAGAGGCGTGAAGGCAATTAATAGGCAAATCGCATTAAAATGAACAACCTGGACGTGCAGGTATAGCAGGAGAAGGAGTTGAGTGTTTTTTTTTGTTTGTTTTTTTTTTTGGTCGAGTGCCCTGTTCCCACCTTTGTTTGATTGACAGCACCGGGCCACTGCCCTACCAAAGTATAGCGACTCCAGATGACATTACACACTGCCTTTTACTTAGAGGAGTCATTAAACATGGCTGCCACAGCACCTCTCCTGGCAGCTCTCGTCTGTTAGCAAGGGGACGACTAGGGGCATGCGCACAGGGCGCCCATATTAACGAGAGCGCCCGGTGAAACCACAGCGCTGAACCCCTTTCCGTCTGCTTGTGCCATACACACACCGTCATAGCCCCCGGCTAAGCAAAACCAGACCCCGCCGGCAAGCATTAACAGGAAATATGGGTTTATTTTCCGAGCGTTTACATTCTGTTTCCCTTTCGCACACTACATCCAAACTCCCCAGTGCTTTAACAGGCTCTTGTTTTGGAACAGGGCAGGACGTGGCCACTGGAGGAAGCTGCGAAAGCTGGGATCAACCACTTCCTGGACAAGATGGAGACCAGCAAATGAGAACGACGTGCATCTCAGGACTACACTCATGAACCTGAAGAGACAAATCGACTGGGGAGTGTCTCGCCGAGTGTGTGTGTGTGACATGGTGGCATCAGGCGGACAGATCTATGGGCTAATCTCCTTTCCAAACATGATGTGATTAGTGCGCAGCACACAGGCCGGCTTGTGCTGCTTCAGGATGCTCCCTCATACATGATGGATGTTGCTCACACACTGCTTCCGCCCAGTGCTCTCTCTGACTCGCTGATATAGACCAGACACTGCTACACTCCATAAAAACCTTATGACTGACACACACACACACACACACACACACACACACACACACACACACACACACACACACACACACACTAAAGCTCTTCCATGTGTGCCCCCAGTGTGCAAGGCTTCCCACAGCTGTGTGTGCATGAGCGAGAGAGGAAAAACATTCCCACACTCTGTTCTAAACGAACAAAGAAAGGCGAGAAAGCCGCACGCACACAGCTGAATGTGCATTGTGTGAAGCAGAAGCACTAACACGGGAAGGGGAGGAAAAAAAAAGAAAAAAAAAGGAAAAAAAAGGGTGTCGAGCCAAGCAGAGACGAGCTGCGCTATGCAGAGACGCAAAAGAAGCCTTTTGCATTGCCTCGTAGCTCGAGAGTAATTGAGCTGCCCTGCCTCTCCTCTTGCAGGCTCAAACTAATAATGGTAAACAAGTGTTGATGACATGTTTCCTCCCTGCAAGAGCCTGTGTACAGATTACTCCTCCTCCGCCCGTCAACAAGAACAAATGCAAGGGGGAAGGGAGGAGGGGAGAGAGAAAAAAGAGAGGAGGGGGGAGTCACAGCTGTGATGGCGGCACAGTCAGGACCTTTATGCTGCTCCACACAGGGCGCCTCTCTTTTCTCTGGTTCTCTCTCTCAGCGCCCGTGCGTGCTGTTTAGATATTAAATCTCCACTTGCTTTGAACGCGGCTTGCCCATCTGTCAGCCCCGCTCGAGATTGGACTTGACGAGCATTATGCACTCGGAGATGCAGAGTGTACAAAACGAAACCAGGATGCACTGTATGCACGACGCGCAATGCCTCCGTCGTTTAGTGGTGGTCGTTTCGAGATGCAGATGTGTGCCGTCAGTGTGTGTTCGCCTTTTTTGGAATAAAGCAGAGTGACTCATGCAGCGCTGGACGTGCAAATAATGCTAATTAAGACGTGCCCGCTGTGGCTGTAATCGTATGCAACACTACAGAGACACTTCAAACATTTAAGAGCCTGAGCACTTCACATAATCACTCTCTGAGCTCCCTGCAGGACCAGATCCAGAGTCACGCGATACGCTGAGGCCCGAGATGATACCCAGAGACGGGGCACGATGCGCGCTTGGTTTGCTCTGCCCAGCAGGTGTGCCTGGGCACTTCCCCGTTTCCCCCTCCTTTTCCATTTCGTCCTTCACTGCTGCCTCGTCCTCCTCCTCCATCTCTTCAGCGTGTGCCCCCCCTCCAAACAAAACACACACACACACACACACACACACACACACACACACACACACACACACACACACACACACACACACAC
>JAQLOM010000015.1:8007289-8023461 GCA_030068315.1 Chrysichthys thysi
CACACACACACACACACACACACACACACACACACACACACACACACACACACACACACACACACACACACACGTTGCCAGACTCCATTTCACCTTCTAGGGAGAGCGGCACATTAAATCAGTCCATTTGACCTGCAGTGGAAAGCAGAAGTGGCACGTCTCCTTTCAGTCAGCCAGGCTCAGCCTGGACGCGTGTCCCTGCTGCATGGAGGAGATTACAAATGGAGCGCATCACCTGCACTCCGCTACTGATTTATCAATGGCGCTGCTTGGATTGAGAGCTTGAGAGAAACGAGAAAAGAAACAAAAAAAAAAGAGAGAGAGAGAAAAAAAAAGAAAAAGCTTGGAGTCGAGCACTCGATATGATGATCTGTTCTTACCCTCACTCATTACTTTATCTTACAGCTATAAAGAGTTATCCCCTTCAAATAGCCAGGGCATTACTCTAATCTATAAATGGGACGTTATGTTCAATAGCCCAAGGTTAGCGTCTCAGCACGCCATCGCCCAGCGCCTTGTTCTTTATGGGCGGCTGATGAATCCGCTCGCAGCTCATGGCTGCTCTGTCTGAGTGTTTATGAATTCGGAGTTGAGTGGAGAAAGAGGACGAGTGTGGGGAGAAAATAAATAAAACATTCTGTCCTTGATAAGAATCCCTCTAGAGCACCTCCACTGCCTTTTGCTGGAGCTGGCCTGTAATGGATTTGTGAATTAATTTCCTCAAACGACTGGATTTGCATGAAATCATGGCTAACGGTGCTCGGCATAAAAAAAAAAAAAAAATCAATTAAGATTAGCAGGCTTCCTAATACTGCTGCGTCCTCATCTCGGCTTCACAAAGAGCGTCTCGGGGCGAACTCGAATATTTTGACGCTGTGTAAAACAAGAGCTGTTTTCAAGTTGGGTGGAAAAAATAAATCCTGCTGCCACGTGAGGATGCGGTGTAAAGTGACAGCTTAGAAGCGTCGGCGTTTGATGAACGGAACGATTCAGCATCAGACAAGACGTACTAGTGATGCGTCTGTGATATCTGGGGCAAAACAGGTAGGACTAGACCCTCCGCCTCACAAAGCGTGTCTCGGTGCAGAATGAGAGGATGAGATTATTTTTCTGATCGTCAGAATGGAGTAAAACTACTGTAGATCTTGCGCAGTTTAGTGCTCCGAGTTGACTGTGTCTGGGCGCCATTACTTTTTTGAACATGGTTCATTCAACAAGATCAGAGCCTCGCCTACGCGTTGTGAAATCCGCAGTGATTCCAGACTGACACAAGCTGGAGAGTTCTAACCCAAATGACAAGCTGTTCAAAAAGTAATGGCACCCCTGCGATCGAGTCGTGGGATTGAACGGGTTGGTCGGGAACACGCTTGAAAACTGCCTTAAAAAGAGCCGCTTAAATCATCCATGAAACCAAATGTCAGACACAAAGAGAGCGCTTCTATTCATCTTAACACAACAGGATCAATAATAAATCATAAGCGGCTGAGTGAGATGTCTAAGCCAAATACAGCCAATGCAGAGGGGGAAAGAGCTGGAATACTGTTACAAGGCAAATAGTGTGACTCAAGAAACACACATTCAGGCACAAGTCCTCTTAATACTCTCTTCTATCCATTTAATAAAACAACAACAAAAAAAAAACCAGTATCCAACATCTCCTTTTTGTCTTTTGTGCAGCTCACCCTCCTGCTCTCCTCCCTCACAGGGGTTTCCAGCCGAGCTAATTTGCAACACGTGTTCTTTAACAGAGAAAACCGCCCAACAGAGGCATGTAAACCCCACACAACTACAAATCCAGCTCTGCAACTCCTTTTTTATTGGCACATCACACTCTGGACAAGCTGGAAATTGGAGCGTCTGAGTGAGAAGCGGTGACGAGACCCTCCAGGAGACGTAAGGAGAAGGAGCGAAGAGAAAGAGAGAGAGAAAAAAAAAAAGGAGACAGCTGAAAAGGAAGCTGTGTAAGGTGTCATGACTCCAGCAGGGGAGAGTAAGGAGCACTAGCCGGTGTCAAGGGGATCCAATTTCACGAAGGCCACGGCGAGCTGATGTGTTTGGGGAAGAGAAAAAAAGCGGACGGGTTCAATAAGCGGCCCTGGTCGTGCCGCTAGAACACGAGGAATCTCACTAATGAGTGTGTACTGATTTACTCTGAAACATGAGTCAGCGATGGCAGGGGAAACGTTTCGAGTTAACAAGGAAAAATGAGTCGAGAACAAACCCGACCGAGTGCAAATTCCCTCGTAACATCTTGTACCCTAAAATTGGAGATCCTTTCAGTATGATTTAGCAGCTTTGTTACCACCATTTTAATGTGATGAGGCAGATGTAATTAAAATGCTGAAGATTATGGCAGGCTGATGGCTTGTTTTTATTACAGCCTGTGGTCCTGTAATAAAAGAGTAAATATTACCTTCCCGCTTGTATTGGTTACATGACTTTCTCTCCCGCCCCCTCCCCCTGACATCAAAGCGGGTGGGGGGAGAGAAGATAGAGAAGTCTGCCTTTTCCTTTTAAAGATGAAACAGTCGAGCTGAATGCCAGACCTCACCGTTCTCTGCTTCAGACACCGGTAAAGACATCAGAGGAGGCAATTTGCTTGTGATGTGCCAGAAACTGCCACCGTGGCACTACACAGTTCAAGGGGCTTAAAAGTAACACTGAGCATAACGACCACTAATCCCCTAACGGCTGTATTAAACACCGAACTCAAACGCTGGAACCATAAACACATGCACAGGATTGACGGTGTGTTTTTGTACTGTCGGCAATTTGGCCAGTAGATAACCGTTCGTAGCCATCAGGTCAGGAAGCCCTCCTACAGGCTGCAAGACAAGCCTGGGGCAAAGCAGCACTGGATTATTTAAGTGCTAGTCATGGAGTCCATCGGCGATTAATCTGGGCTCAGTGCTGACAACTTATATATTCATTCCTGAAATTTATTTTAGTGGACTTGGAAATCATCCACATTGTGAATTTTACATTTTCTTACACACACCCACACACAGATGGACAGACAGACAGTCAGATAGATAAAACAGAGATAGTTCTACAAAGTCCATGCTTCCCCTTTGCAAGCGTCTCAATTGTTTGCACATTTCTAGCATTTCTAAAGCGCGATTATCCTCCAAAGTGAAAAAGGAGGAAATTGCATTTAAAAGATATCATCTGTCTGCAGCATATGAGCATCACAAGAACCTTTAAACCGCTTTAAGACACATACTTCGTTCCGAACAGGACTGATTAAGACCTGCATCAGGTTCACTCAGCTCTCCGACAACCCAATCGAAGCCGTACCGTTGGTGTGTGATCGGAAATCGCACATGGAAATCAATGTGGTAGACATCTTTAAAGGAAGAGAGCTTAAGCAAGATTAAAACTATGAATAAAAACATTTCCCTGTTGTCGGGTGAAAGATCTTTACGTTCTGTGCGAAAGGATGCTCCAGGCGGAAGGTCCGATTTTTTCCAGCCACAAGAAAATGACTGGTTTCCCAGGTCACAGCACTCACTGTTCGTTGTGTTGGTTAGATTTATCGTTAGCTTTAGGTAGTATGTCAGTAATATTAGGTACTGCTTTCTGTGATGTATTTCTTCTCATTATTGTTTGACTCAAAGAAGCCATTTGCTTCACTGACGTGATAAGCTCTCAATACAGAACGACAAAAATCAGTAATCCGAGTGGCTATCCAGAGTACAGTACACTGAGGCCAACCTCATATCATTTAAAACCTTAAATTAATATCCAGCACCTACGCGTTTAACAATGAACGACTTAATACTACATACTGTAAAAGTGAGAGGAACGGTTTCCTGAAATCTAGTTAGTTCTAAGTCCAGAATATTTTTTTTCCAACAAGGAAAGGTTTAATAATCTAATTTAATCTCAAATCAGCATCTTTTTATGGCAAGTAACAATTCACTACTGATCTACAGGAAAACGTAGTACAATGTTATTTATCACTTACTCAGAAATATGCTGACCGCACATGGTTTTGTGCTGTGCCTTTTTTTTTGTTTGTTTGGTTTTTTTTTAAAATCGAACACGATGCCCTTAAATTAAATAACAAAAAACAACCCTGCCCAAGTCCAAATACCTGGGTTGGCACACGTGAAGGCAACTGTGTGACGTACAGGCCGGATAATAAAGTGTGGTGAGAATGGCTCTGTTTAATAATTTAGTCTCGCCGTTGTGGAGCCGCTATTGATTGTGCTTCCAGGAGTCTTATGAAAATGTTATCTCGAGCCTCACAACCTCCAGCGCCACTTGCCCCGCTCCATCTGGCAATGTAATCATCAGCCGGAGCCTCTTCTACCCTGTCTCTGACCTCACACATCTCCATTTTGATTCTGTCTGTTGTTCTCCTCTTCCTGCTCCCTCTATCCCATACCCTGTGCGCAGCTGCTCCCTGAAACGGCGTTTACCGGCTACAAAAGGCGCTACACAGAGAAAGAAGCGAGGCGAAAGAAACAATCCAAGGCAAACAAACAAAAGCTGAGAGGAAGCTCTTGAATTACCCTTGATTATGCTGTATTATGAATTTCATGGCCACGCTTACAGGACCGTTTCAGCCTTGAGATTTGAGGATCGCTTTATTTGTTCAGTGCCAGGCTCGTGTGCGTGATCGAACCTAAAACACGTCCCCTTAGTCAAGCAGTTGGGCGCGTCTTTAAAAAAAAAAAGTACGACGGACACAAGCCCTTCTCATTTTAGCGTTGGAAAAATGCCCGTTTGAACGCAGCTGCTGCTGCTGAAGCTAAGAGGACCGTGCTCGGCTAAGCGCCTAATGTCATTAGCACCAGTGCTGTTAATGCTTCTTTCAGTGGAATTTCGAGTGTACGTTAATAAACGTGGCTATTAAGCCGGCATTTTCGCAGCAGATTTACTCTTAACGCTGAACCAGTGCTTTAAGGGCTTCGGAGTCGGGGGTTTTAACAAATAAAGCGCTGCAATAAAACATGCGGAAAGTGCACTGCTAAGAACCTAATTCAATGAAACGCTAATTCAAAACAAAACAAATATAGTGAAGTCTCAATATGGGACAGTGTGCCTAATCAAATCACCTGAGATTTAAAACAAACAAACACCTGAAACACTCATAAAATGCTGAGATCGCGTTTAATAGCTGCTGAATTTGGAAAAGAAACCAGACTCTTCCGATAGTATTGGCGCCCTGTTTTAAACATGCTCCCTATAGATGGAGGTCATGTAGGTGTACTCTGATCTCGCTTACACGCGACATGGGCACTCTGGCTCCTGCGAAGTCTGCTGCTGTGGGTAATCCATCAGCAGGACTGGAGAAAGCGCACGAGAACTGCAGAGTGTACCTGAGAGCCACTGGTGAGCCACACACCTTTACATATTTATACATGCAAATCTGCTGGCTTGTTTCCACAGGCTGAGTGGCCGGGGGGGGGGGGGGGGGGTTTAAATCAAGTGTAGCACTGGCACTTGAAGAAAGCAGGGGGAGGGAGAAATGAAGAAAGATAGACAGAAAGAATGAAGAATGCAGAAGAGCCAGAGAGACAATGAAAGCATTTGAGAAAACGCCTGCGAAAGAGAGAGAGAGAAAATCAGAGCCCATTTCTTTGAGGTGCTTAATGACTCTGTTGTAAAGATGGCGCTGGCTGGTGTGCTGCTCGATAAATATTAACAAGTACTGCGACTGATGGTGCTGCTCACTGATCCATAATTGCGTTTCAAAAAGCTGGAGCCAAACAGAGAGGGGGGGAGAGAGGGGAAAAGAGAGAGGAGAGAAGGGCGCTGTAGTGGTCTAGGCAGGTTCTTGGGTACTGATGAGCAGACAGCACTCATACCGGCCAAGCCAGGCTGAATGAGGATTTAATCACAGCCACAGAGAGCGGTTAATAGACCCACTGGCCGTTCATTATGCTGCTAATGCTTCCTCTTCACAGTGTCGTGACTGCGCATGTTAGGGTTCTTTTCTTCCTGCTCACGCAAATCTGAGATCATGTTTAAATCATTTCGGGGTTTTTTTCCTTCTTTTTTTTACAGCATGATAAATAAGGATGCGTGTGCAAAAAGGACTGTGGGCTGACGTGCGTTTGTCAGAGATGCAGCACGCAGGTTGAACATTTTTATTTAAAAATAAAAAAAGAAAGAAAGAAAGAAGCCCTTTTGTCCCTCGTTTCTCTTTTATGCACATATATTTGCATCTTTATGCACGCGTTTTAATTAAAGCTGAGAAACATTAGCAGGATTCTGAGATAAGTGGCAAAGCCATCAGGAGAGAATTGCACTCTGCATCTCATGCATGAAAGATTGCATGCTCTTCACTCTAGGAAGGTTTCCCTCAAACGGCTTGAAACCCCGTCCGCACTGCGTTCACACTAAAAGTAATCAATGTGCGTTAATTGTTGTTTGGTTTCACTCGGGGTCAGCGCGAGGCCGCTTCGGTTTGCTGTGCCCTCCATGGCCACTGCCCCCGAGCTATTGTTTCCAGTAAATCATTAAACTCGGAGTCTGGGCTCTGTTTCCGAACAGAGCGAGGAGGAGGACGACGCAAACCCGGCTAACCTTCAGCACCCAGGACGCATGCTCGTACACGTCTCCTGCGTGAACGCTAAGTGAGACATTTAAATAAAAGAAAAAGGGAGGAAAAAAAACAGATTACTAAGTGTTTATTGGCAAACAATAACACGCGTCTGCTCCCCCTCCGGCCGGTCATGCTCGGCAAAAACCATGAATCCTTGCAGATAATTGTATTGTACGTCGCATCTAATTAAATGTCCATAAGCAGAGAAAGAGCGAGTGGAACAGACCAGGGATTTTTTTTTCCTCCCGGCTGAGCCCCCAGAGGAAAGCAGCAATCACTCCATTAGAGACTGTGCAGTGCTGCAGCTGAGCTGGCCAATATCAGCAAATTAGTTTAGCTACGGGGATGGGGGAGGGGCTGCCCCCACACACACACACACACACACACACAGGCAGCTGAAACTAGAGGAACGCAAGATCGAGGGAAACACAAACAAAGAAACAAGAGAGTATGAGGGAGAGAGAGTATGAGAGAGAGAGAGAGAGAGAGAGAGATGTGAAAAGGGAGGACAGGAGCAAACAAAGAGACTGGACGAGTGTATTGAGCAGAAAAGGTGCTGCTCATGATTGATTTGCCGGTGTACAGTGTACTTTGTGTCCAACCCCTCCCCACCGCGAGCTCGCTGTCGTCCTCCTCTCTCTTTCCTCCCTCTCGGGCAAAGCCGAGAGCTCAGATCCTAACTTATCGGGTGTCAAAGAGCGAGTCGAAATTCACAGATAACGCTGCGCCGTGCAGCTGTGTGACTGGAGAGCCACACAAAGAGCTGATCGCTTACAACGTACAGGAGATCAGGCACAGCTGGAACACTCTCCATTTCTTTCTCAATTACATCGCGGTAACGTGAGCAAACTCCGCATGCAGCACTTTCAGCTCAAAAGACCGCGGACGTGTCCGTTGCCACGTACGAGTCCCATCATGTTTAGTGCGTCTTTTAATGAAAAATTCGAGCGCATCTGAAATAGCAGAGGACCGAGAGCTCGGTAATGAGAATAGGATACGATGCCTAGGACCTACGATGATTTAGGAAGAGAGAAAGCTGGATTTAAAAGAAAAAAAAACCTTCAATCTGCACCCTCAAGTGATGTGGCAGTGATTTCCTAAGGAGTATATTTTTTTGTTGTTTATTTAACATTTTACGCCACTTTGCGTTTTCTGGTTTCTCCACAACACGAGGAGAAAAAGAAAGGCTGACAAAACGCATGTGAGAACAGGAAGTAAACTTGTTTATTTCCGATCCATAGTATTAAATATAATTACCCCTGGGTAAAATGCTAAAAATGTAGGCAATGTCGCTCTTTAATAAATTAAAAACTGCCATCATCGACAAGCTGCTCTGGTATGAGAGGAATAACACACCTAAGGGCATGCTGTTATTGGAAAATAGCCTGTTATTGCCATTGATTATTTTCCTATAACAGACAGCCAGGTTGTGTTTTATTCAAGTCTTTAACTGAGAACAGGGGAAAAGCCAGTAAAGCGTCAACGTCATGCTACTCATATCACATGCTCTACTTGTATGCAAATACCCCATTGTGGAGTTGAAGCTAAATATGTTAGATAGTCCCCGTTCACTAAACTCGTAAACTTGTCTACCGATTCTAAAATCCCATCCGCTGTAACAGATTTCATCCTTCATTCCTAATCAAACTCTGTGATGTAGAACGAGCGGCATGAATGAGGATTTCGCCAATGTGCGCCAGTGCAAGATTTTCATAAATATCGCTTCCTGTCAGAAAGTGGCCAGTCAAGAGCGCATATATACGTTTATTTATTTATTTTATCCCTATTTATGTAGCAGTCAGAGAGAACGGATTTGTTTGGACCTGTGAAACGCTCCACCTGTCATCGCATTAAAATTGCGCATATCGCAGGTTCGCCACTAATGGGCTGCGGATAAGGAGTAAATACACCGTGGCTTCCGTGTCCTTGAACTCAGCATGCATCACTAGCCCTTTAGAGGCTTGTGAAATGGTGCTGGGCTAACTGCCGTTAGCATAACAGGAACCCATTATCGCACCTGGAAGAGAAGGAGAACGAGAGAGAGAGGGAGCGAGAGAGAGAGAGGGACAGAGAGATAGAGATATCTGCCCTGATTTAACATAAAACCAGCCACGGTGAGCAAACACAGCAAGGGGAGAGTGATTCATAGCTAAAGCTGGCCCCTCCTAAGGTTATCTACTTACACAAGACCAAAAGTGATTGAGTGTGTGTGCATGAGTGTGTGTGTGTGTGTGGGACAGAAACAGAGGCCATGCGAGAGAGGAACATAACAGCACCTCACATTTTTCCACCCCATTTTCCCTCTCTGTAATCTCCTTTATTCGGTCCTGTGCCACAGAGCGGTTTACACAAGGCGAGGGCAGCCCTGTCATCTGTGCCTTAATCGCAGCTGAGCAACCGTGCGCGCGCACACACACACACACACACACGCAGAGGGAGAAGAATCCTGCCTTTGTCTGGGCACCGTGTGTGAATCCTTTGCTATATGATGGTGAGCGTTCAATCAGGAAACTGCAGAGACAAGTGTAAACAGTGATCTCGAGACTGAGATCAAGTCTTCCCTTAAAGGCAGTAAGTTTTCTTTGAGATCATTTGGCAGACGTCCTTATCGAAAGCATATCCTCCTGCTAGCACAAACAGAACGATCTACATTCTCACTGACATTGAAAACCCTTTATTTACCGCTATTATACTGTTATGGCTTCGTGCGCGAACGGGAACAAAACAGGAAAGCTGAAATGTTCATCTGTCCCCTGGTAATGGTGATGCTTTGCCACAACTCCTGTGGGAATCAGAACCACTGGCTTAACGTGCCGCGTTGTGACCTGTCGAGACGGCGTGTTTCCCGCAGGTCTGACATACACTCGGGGTGGCAGTCAGGTGGGAGTACGTGCCACCCGTTACTTTACAGTGATGGAAGACTGACGGGGAATGAAAATGGATCATCTGTCCCGTGTTGTTTTTACCCGACACATTAACGGGTTGTGTAAGAGAAAGAGGCTGTAGAGAGGAGCTCGTACAACCAGTGAGTAAACAAACAAATTCAGCAATTTTTTTTTTTAACATCCTAAGGCACTGACCATGAGCTCCAGTGTCAAATTCGGAGCCGATTACATGTTCAAAATGTATTGTTCTTAATCACTTCAAGAAATAATTATCCAAGTGCTACAATTCCAATAATACTACAATGATAGCTTATAACACCACATTAATAATATGATGCTTCATTCTTCGCTCATTTTGCAACCAAAACCTCACATGATGCTGTGATGCACATCATAGACCGTTGATCGTCTTTGGCATGATACATAATCATCTTTTTATTGTTGTTGGTACCCTGTGTGTTAGAACTGAGCTAAATAAATGAAAGCATCGCCATTACACCTAGATAAAGTGCAGTCCAAAACGTTCGAGAGTCATAAGTTTATACCCCCACCAAGTACGAGAGGAATCCGTCCTTCTGTGCTTGCAAATTGATAGCAGCAGCTCGCTTGTTTTTACCCTCCTGGTGCTAATTGGATTCCCGGGTCGTTAGATAAAGTGCCCAGAGTGACGTCGCTACAACCTCCTGACTGCTAAGAGCCCGAGGCAAACACTCTCTTCCTCCCTCTAAGCCTGACCAGTAAAGATAAAGCTCCAAAAACCTCTGATCATCGTGTAAAACTGAAGCCTCTGCGTTTAAGCCGTCATAAATATCGCCACTGACGCAGAGCGTGATGTGTGGCTAATATGAGAGGATAAAGCGGGCCCCCGGGAGCTGTGATCGTTACGCATATAATGAATCTGTGTTAATATGGAGGAGAAAACACTGTGTAAATCTGCAGCGCCAATATCCTCACTCGCCATCCCAGCATCTCCTGTTCCAAAGGCAGAGGGAAAGGGAGGGAGGGGGAGAGGGGGGGATAAATAAATAAAGCCTCCGATGCGCCTTGCTGTAAATCAATTAAAGTGCTAAAAGTGTAATCGAGACGGAAAGGCTGACATAGACGGGGTGAAAAATAAAGGCTCGTCCACGATCGGGCTTTTCTTTCTCAAGACAGATGCGGGTGTCCTAATTAAGACAGGGTGCGACAGCATGGGATTAGAGGTGAAACATGAGGCTGACTGGTTCGTCACCTCAACATGGGTTTTTACATTGAATGAATTCTGTTCTCCAGCATGTTAAAAAAAATAAAGAAAGAAAGTAAGAAAGAAAGAAAGAAAAAGAATGAAAAATCAAGTAAACAATTACTCGATATTAAAATAAACAGACTGCCATGCTCCAGAGAATTAGACTCTTCTTTTTAGGCTTAGGGGGGATAAATCTCGGCAGCTGACTGAATAAACAGTATTTGAATGCATTTGAATATTAACGAGCTTTAATACTTTTATCCCACCACAAACAAAGTGATCAGCGGTAGCCCTACATTATGACTTTGTACCACACAAACAAATAACAGACGGCGAAAAACCCGCGCCTGTTTCAAAGCAAAGAAAATTATTAAAAGGCTAAATCATCAAAAGCAGAAACAAATTTCAGATTTGTTTTCATTTATTAAAATCACAGTCATGTTTTCTGGCTGATATTTACCTTACATTACCTGTAACCCTACTACCTGATTGAACTCATCTTCGTGGACAATTAGTTTTCATTTGCGCGTCTACACCACCACTGTACGCATGCTGGGCATTCCGAGATGCTTCCCTCATCACGCTTGTTACAATATCCTTCCTGTCAGATGGAACCAGACCTTCCACTCTTCTTTGATCAACCTCTTTGTGCTGTTGCTCCCACATGGCTGGCTGACTGAATCACTATGAATGAGCAGCTGTTCCTAATAAAGTGGTCTGAGAATGTATATCCAATATAACGAGGTCAACAGACCAGGCACACATTTATATCACCTCGCTAAGCGACGCTCTCTTCTATTGGACAAAGTGTGCACACAATCCTGACTCAGTTTCCGCTATGCCTAAAGAAAGTATCGGCGCCCTCTGCATTGCTGGGGTTTCTGCAGGCGAGCAAATTTGCCACGTCTCTCGCTAGTGACATCGTTGCACCATTTTAATGTATAAGCTTCATCATGGGCCTCATTTTTTTTCTCTCTTAGTGTCAGGTTAATAAAAAACTAATTTCAAGCCTATTGTACTTGAAATAGATAAGTTACACAGTGACAGCTTGGTAAGTTATCTACTCAAGCCCATCACCAGGGTTGTTACTGTGTGACAGCTAATCATGGTGTATGATGGGACGGTTAACTCATCACTGATTTTCTCAAAATACTGATTTTTACTGAATAAGCATTTCTGCTTATTTGCTTGCATGTATGTTTCATGCGGTTCTCATCCCTTTCGTGTCTGGACGCGACTCCACAAACGTCCCCAGCTTCCTCTAAATTCCCCCTAGGATCGCCCTGAACTCGTACTGCAGCAAACTCCGCTTCCTGGGCGGTAGACGAGCCTGCACTGAGCCCCCTTTGGCCGTGTAATCTGCTACTGCTGTAAACATGTCATATTGCGACCTCCGCTGCCACTATGAGCATGTTTATAACTTTATCATACATGACAGCTAATGAACACGCAGAAGAACATGCCACTTAGGCTTAGTATAATTAAAAAAAATAGCTGTTTATATCTGACTAAGCAGTGCTGCAACATCATAAATAATGGAAGAGATTGGATTTAAAATGTCATTCTCAAAACTATCTTTCGAAGATGGAATAATTAGAGGATCGTTGCTTCCCTTGGGTATTTATTCATATAGAAACACACACACGAGAATGTGCAAAGCTAGCGCTTATCTCCAGCTTGTGCGTGTTTAAAGCGTATATTAATACTGTGAGACCGTGATATTTTCAGAACAGGCCATCACTCCGTGAAAATTTCAAACTCTAACACACCTACTCATCACCTTTGCTCTTGTGTGGCTGCATTCATCACCTTCACAGAAGGGCTGAAGGTTTCTAAAGATTTTCATAGAGTTGGGAAAGTGCTGGCAGTGCATTTTACCAGGTCAGCATGCACACTGTAGGCAGAGCTCCAATCCGCTCCAGACAACAATGCAGATGGGCCTGCGTTAATTACACACACACAGAGAAGCCAAGAGAGCTGGTGGACTAGTGGAGAAAGAGGCTAATACATCAACTGTTTTCTCTGCCGATCGTCACTGATGCACAAAGACCTCCTGATTTGCACTTAATCAAGGTGAAGATGGTCACAAAACACACGGTTATTATTGGCAAGAGTGAATTTGTGTCGCCCTCAGCATTCTTCCCGGCAATCCGATTAAAGGCTGCTCTGATGTCCAGGGCCTGGTGCGCCAACCCCCCCGCCAACACTCTCTCTGGCCTCTTATCCTTTCGTGCTCTCCCAGCCCTCCCTCCATCATCACCTTAGTTGTTTTGCGCCATTAACAACGTCTCCCGGGACTGCTCTCGGCACTCTGCGGGACAGTGGGTGAGCCGGGAAAACTCTCGGCTAATTGTCTCCTGCTGCTGATGGGGTGGGGGGGAGCCCATCAGAACAACCATAATGCGCCTATTTGCTTGTGACAGAGCATTATCTCAGCAAAGCGCTAATCAAACCTGATTTGCCTCGCGTATGCTTCAGAGCGGTGAGCAAGACGGGGAATACAAACAACTGGACCACGGGAGCGGGGAGAAATAAATCAGGAATTTCATTGCCCTAATAAACCAGATTGGATCTCGGAGGGTTTTGCTTTCCGCATGACATGGCCTTTGAAGATGCGGGCGTTTAAAGTGGCTGATTAACAATCGACATAAAACGTGTCGGCAAAGAGCAAGCCGAGCAGAATGGGCTACGGACTGGAGTGTGTGGAGAACCCCAAAGATGTGCTGCTACATGCAGTTTTCTTTTAATTGATCAATTACAATGGCGCAAACCTACACTGAGGGCAATGGTCTAAACCAGGGATGCCACATTAGAAGTTTTGGGCCAAACAGAGCACAAGTATGATTACATGGCTGTTTTTTGGGAACAGCCCAATATCACCGAGTGTGTTCATTAAAAACTGAGCACGAGGTGCCGTGAATTGCGCCGTGACTCATGAGCAAAGCGCAGATAGATAGATGCTAATGCTGAGTGAGGCGAAAAGACATGCTCAGTGCTCCCTGGACTGAACTGCTCTCATATGCAACCATTTCTTTGCATGCTCGCATTTGCAAAAGTTCGCATTTTTAATGACCACGCTCTCCGATACTGTTATGCACACCCAGGCCAGCTGCGCTCACACTCTCTATTAAAGATCGCATTTAAACACCAGGATGCTCGTATCGTAGGACACAACATGGTTCTTCCTCGAGAGCACAGTTTGCAGTACAAACTTGGCTTTGATTGCCTTCACCCATCGTGAAATAAATCCAGATCATTGACGTTCTCTTCATTAGAGCTGCGACGTATGCCAGGCTGACGTCACATTACATCACGGGTTATTGGCGTTGGCACTGAAGCACCCGTTTTATGAGTACGAGTAACCATGGTACACTGGTATCAGTATCTGGATCAATGCTTTCCTAGTGTGAACACTGTCTGGAAATTTAACCAGGCTTGCTTTTCAAAACTCTAGACTTTTGACTGCCACATGGGTGAAAATGACCAAACAGAGAGATGTCAATATGACTACTGGCAATTAAAAACGGTTTTGTTTTTTTTGTTTTTTTTTTGTTAAAACCATCTCAATATGACACTTTTCATGCTGGAATAATTTAGGCATATTAATAAAGTCATGCTGCCACCATAAAAAAGAAAAAGGGGTGAAAGGTTCAAAAGAAAGAGCTAACTTTTAAAATCGATAAAGACTCCATCAAAATCTAAAATGACTCCCTAAAAAGGAGTGCTATTTATTGAAAGAAAAGAAAAAAAAAAACAACACACACACAAAAAAACAAAACAAAAAAAAAAAAACCCAGCCTTCCTGTGCCTTTAAGACGAGACCACACTGCCAGACTATCAGGTTTCCGAATCCTGGGTGTAATTAGAAGTGCAGCTTCTTTATAATATGCTCGAGAGCAACTTTTGTAAGGCATGTGAATGCAGGCGATCGCCCCTCCATCCACATCAAAGGCTGTTTGATGTAGCTTTCATATGACTTTAATAAAAACAAAGGCAGGAGGGAGATAAGGCCGGGTGTGAGGAAGGAAAAGGGCACCTCCACTCACCAGCTTAAAGTCCTGAATGCTACAGATGAAGTAGGGCGTGTTGGGCCGCCGGCTCTCTATGTACACACAATCTGTGAGAAACAGAGAGAGAGAGAGAGAGAGAGAGAGAGAGAGAGAGAGAGAGAGAAACACATTAGCTAGATCACCTCTACAACATTGTCTGTTACATTATTTTCCCTTCAAAATATTTCAGTCTGTAAAATTCATCAGGAATGTGAGTAATAGGATTAAAGGGCTTTTGGGAGCGGGACAAGTCTGTCCGTCTCCAGAACAAACATCGAGACTCCAAGAGAGAAGGCCGGTATTGTTCCAACACAATTACGTTTCAATGGTGCAAATGTGTGTGTGTGCACTCATGGTTTTTATATCTTGCTGGGGACAAACTGTCAGTTAAATGTTGACTGGTTTGAACATCAGTTCTTATTAAAAAAGGAAAAAAAAAGACAAAAAAAAGAGCCCGAAGGTTTCCTTTTGGAAGATTTATTAGGAAAGCGTTCATTGTCAGTGGAAGGTCCTCACAAGGCTAGCAATACAAACGTGTGCGTGTGTGGCACAAACATAAAGAGCACAAAAGACAATTCAACCTTCTAACTGTTTCAGAGCTGCACAGCAATTCCGCCCCGCCCGCGACTCCTAATTTTAACACTGTCAAATGACAAACTGCTTTCAGGTCTCCGCTGAGGCCCGACCTGGCGCTGTGCGCTTAAAGTGAATGTGACTGTTGGTATGGCTAGGTCATGAACTCTCATCTCCTTAACAAAAACATTCACGAGGCACAGCGGACAAACAGACAGCAACCGGGCTCTCTCTCTCTCTCTCTCACTCACACACACACACACACACACTCACACACACATTGGTGCACTAGCTTCCTTCCTCTGTGGTCGAGCTGCCAAAGGAAGATGAGACGATTGTTGCAGTGTTTTGTCGTCCCCCCCCAGCCCTGAAAGTGAATCATACCGCTCTCAGATCGAGAGTCTCCGCTGTGCCGTCTTCGAGATGATGCGCACAACCCCGGACACTGCTCACAGGGCCCACGTTCTTATTTCGGATTTACGCAGGAAAGCTTTTATAGTTCGAATGTGGCGAGGACATAAAGCAGGGTGTATTCGAGGCAGACAGGCGTAGATTCGCTCCCTCAGACTGCGAGGTGCCAGCCAGGCTCCGGCTCCTCCACAGCTCCATTCAGAAACGCTCATTACATTACCCTGCTATTTCACACGCTGCACGCCTTTTTTAGCCTGGCACTGCTCGCGTTATTTATGCTAGCTAGACATGTTTTAACTAGTTCTCCTCAGTGGCACTCGGGCTGAGAGTGGGAGATGGTGTAAAGGGAGTGGGATTGTGATGTCTGAGACGTAGCAGGGGCTGGAGTCTAATCGCAGGATTTAGTTGTGAGGGATAAAGAAGGTAGTTGGGGGGGGGGGGGGGGTTAGAGAGGCGTTTGTCGACTAATAGTC
>JAQLOM010000015.1:8238779-8251350 GCA_030068315.1 Chrysichthys thysi
CATTACATTTTCTGGTCATATTTACACTTTGTCTGATGTGATGACACTGACTTACAGCTTAGCCGTGCAGATTAGCACACAAATGCACGTACCTATGTAACTTACAGAAGGCCGTAGTTGTTAAAAACCAGAATTAGTTTACTGTTGGCCTGGAATATCCTTCTGTTAATCATTTTTGTATTTAGCTTATTGTACTCTGCAAAAGAGAATTAAACCTGCCTCCAAATTGATTACACTTTAATGGAAATCCAATTTAAGAAGTATCGGTATCGGTGAGTACACAAAAATACTCCATATCTTTTTGAAAAAAGTGGTATCGGTGCAACCCTACTTGACAAGTCTAGATATTTTGGAAATTTCAGCCACTGAATTAATAATCTAGGTGGATATCTATTTGACACTGTATGTGTAACTGACTGTGTTCATTTCAGTAAACCCAAAATAAATTTAAATTCTTTTTCCTATTAAAGCTGTATATTGTGATCATTCTTCCCAAGGAGAAAAAACTGTTCAAAGCAATGATTGAATGTCCAACATTTCCCCAACAGTGTTCATGATTACTGCTATGTAAGCTTCTGACTGCAACTGTACCCATTTTATTATATAATATATGTCCCGGTTATTTCATGTACACACTTCCCATTACTAGTGATCGACATGGCTAATATATTATCGCGATGACTTGAATCAAATCAAGTTTTACTTATTTTGTATAAGAGAATTTTAGGTTTGCAAACCTTGTTCAGGTAAAGCCTACAAGAAAACGTCTACGAAAGACTTTTATGGCAAAGGAAGAAATGGATGGGATTGGATACCTGCGTTTTGTTTAGTAATGTGGGAGTGTCTTTCTTCTTACAGCAGGCAGCTTCTAAAAGTATTTTTAGAAATGTTTTACAGCATAGTGAAGATGAGCACTGTTTTTAATTGCATTTTTACCTTTTTCTACATGGTTTGAACTGATGGGAAGGTGGAAAATTTAACAAGTGGTGTCCATCTCAGCTATTCTTTCAAGTGAGTGCATTTGAGATGTTTGTGCACAGCGTTTATTCATTTTAAGGTTGGAAAGCCCGCCCATTTTTAAATCCTAAAGGGACAAATTGGAGCAGACTCATGCAAGCACTTCGCTTTAATCTACCTCTGAAGTTCAAAAGCCACAATTCATGCTTTCAAGTAAATGTTTCCCAGACAGTGCTATTCTGAATAATGTTCCTCAGATGAGGCCACAGCCAAAACAGCAACATCCTTATCCCTGTTAAATTGTATCCTTTTATTTTGTATGAATGATGATTAAAATGTACACTTTTACACATCAGGGCTTGCTGTCTTCTAACTAACCCGGACAGCTGTGGCCTGCCTAATGTCCTGAGGGAACGTGAAAGCCCTGTGCTTTTCAAAGGTTTATTTCAGTTAGTCCTTGGAAACTGTTCTGCTGACGTATATTGACTTGGGGCTGAAGATGTAGCAAGAATTACTATTGCAAACTATATATTCACGTTCACATTTTTAAAATTTAGATTCTTTTCTTTACAGTTAGACATTATTTTGCAGCAAAATCTTTAAATGGTGTTTCACATTTTAGGCCTTTTTAAATGAACCAAACTCTGTCCTCTTAAAGTGGATTGAAAAGGCACTTGGTCCTTTTTGTGTTCACATTGCAAGTCCACTTGAAGGAGGATTCAGTTCTCTTTATGGTCTACTTTAGGTCCTCAGAGGGCTACAATTCAATGGCAAAAGGCAGCATGGAACTGGAGCACTTTGTGTTTAGTGCACAGGTTAGGCCTGAAGAATCGCAGACTTGAAATAAAACAAAAAACTTCTGTTTATTTCAAAGCGGTCTGACGTTAGGGGGTGTTCACATATGCCCAGAAAATGCTGATTCATCACTCCATTTGTTTTGCGGGAGGAAAGGGACCAAGAAAACCACCATAAGTCAGAAAAATTCTTATACTTTTCTAAAAATGCAAAGATCTGCTCCACTGATTTGATTGACTCACAAGCAGTCATGTTGCAAAAGTTTAACCAGTCAGTCCATATTTTTATTTTTTATTTTTTTTTGGAAGTGTGCAGGTTGATCAAAGAGCTGTGTGCGCAGCCATGAGTTCAGTGCGTCTCGTCAGGATGTGAGTCCTACCCCCGTCACTTCTTAATGACTGGTGAAGACGCTTCATCGCTTTGGGTGTGTGCCTAAAAAGCGAGTGCGTGCTTTCAGGGTTTGATTTGACAGTTGCGCACGTACATGTTCGCTCAGTGTGATGGCACGGATTAATTATGGCTGCGCCCGTTTCGGAGCAGTTGGACTCGTCTAGTAAGGGAGTGTGCAGCGTGTGTGCGTTTCTCATGGCTGCTGTGTAGGCAGCTGTGCGTCCCTGCGACTATTCTGGCATGTGACCGAATTGTTATTGCTTTAATTCAGGGTGAGCCAAGTTCATATGAAGTTCACTGAAAGGACTCCACTCCTTCAAAAAAAGCATTCTCATATTTCATCTGACACCCCCCCCCCCCCGTTTAATAAATAACCCCCCCTTTGCCACTGTTCGGGCATGCTTAGGTCTAGGAGGCTGTCTTTTTCAAAAGCGAACCTTTTTATTCAAACTGGGTAACAGGTCAGCCATTGTTCAATTAAGCACAAGATTGATTTAGTAATCAGCAAAAGTAGATGTCTTTCTGAAAAGAGCAGTTGTGAAACTGCACAGATGTGCAGGGCATTGTTCTAGAATTTACTAGGATAATTTTTTTTTTTTTTTACATTTAGCATAAGGTTGTTATAAATAGATCTTCCTAAATATGCATTCACTGTGAATTGAAATGAAACTAGTTTGACTGGCGTGCTGGATCTTTGTGTGTGTGTGTGTCTGTAAATTAGAGTTCATTTAGAGCAGTAAATTCCTTGTTAATCCAAGTTGCTACAACAGTTTTGTTTCTACAACAGTTTCTGCTTCTTACGTGGCGACTATGGTTGGAGTTGGGCAGGTAGATGTGTGAGACCTATAAGGAAGTGAGTCAGCAAAAACCAGATGCTCTGCTCGATATGCTTTCCGTTTTGTTATGAGCATAGCTAAAGGCAAAAAAACAAACAAAAACAAAACCCTAAAATGCAGTCATCTTGGAGCACTTGTACACCTTTGTCTGATTTGGAATAGTTTGTGTGTTGGCTGTTTAGTATGTACTTAAAAGAAACTCCACAGCCATTTTTTGTGCATCTGTGTGTAATTGAAAGAAAAAGAACACCATTGCCAAATCGCAAGAAATCACCTGAATGTGGATAGCATGGAGCTGGTGCTAAATGAATGAATGAGTACCTAGTTTAAAATTTTGTGCATCATATCCAGCCTTTTTCCTCCCCTTGTTCATTGCCCGATGTATCCCGAACACACATGAGCCAAAGGAGTAGCAGTTCACAAGTGCCCGCAAAGTATGTTGCAAGTTTGATTCACTCTCAGCAGTTGGGTTGGTTTCATCCAACTCGAATCACATTCTCACTGCAGAGTTCACTTGGAAGCAGACTGAGACCACCTTGCTCGATCTCAGACCGGTTGTTTTGGTCCGCACCCAAGTGCGATCTCTGTGTTCTTGCCTGACCAAACAAACCACGCTGACTGGGAAAATACACCTCACTCTCGCTTCACACAAACCTCCAAATGAGGGGCTCCATGCTTTCTGTTCATAATGCGATCGTTAAGAAATAAAAGTTTTTGAATTTTTGCATGCTTTGCTGCTACTTCTCCATCTGTTGCAATCAGCCTCTCATTTGCATTAAGCTGAAGTGAGGCGTTAACGGCTGACTGACTGTAACTGAAACGCCCTTTTACTAAACGTTTCCCTTGAAGTGGTTTGAGTGAGATTGCAACTTGAACCAAATTGAGTCGAGTGTGTTGGATGGCAACCTTCACACTTGAATTTATTTGCACAGATTTGGAGGTATTGGTCTTGTTATTGGGTTAGCAAATGGTTAACAAAAAACAAGCGCTCAATCAGTTCCTACCATCAGAACTGCATGTATAAACTCCTCCCTTTTTCTGCTGTAAAAGAGGCTCCTTTAGGTCACCGAGTAAAGGAAATCACAACTCCAGGAAATGTTCTGTTTGCTTGTGACTTTACAATGTCTGTCCAGGTGGGATGTTGCAGTTTGCACCACGATTTGCCATCGTTTTCTTTCCCAGTCTCGCACTTGCAGTTAGCTGTAAGATGCCTCGAGTGTGTGACTCCGACCTGTCCGTGGTGCGGTGTCGGTTTCAGCTTTGTGCCGCACTCTCGGAAAGGCAGTACTTTGTGACTGCTGTGTGTTATAATAATTTGGGCAGACCAGCCTTGCTCTCTTCCTCCACTCCCTTTCTTTGCTTAGTTGGTCTTCACTTCCATTACTCTATTAAATGCATGGCCAATAGACTGCTTTATAGAGCAAAGTGGCACCAATTTGGCACGTCACCCTTTAATTTGGTTCCAGGAAAGCCCTTATTAGCATCAGTATTAAAATGTGGTCTTGGTGGTTAAGACAAAAGCTGCCAGTGTTTCCCCCAGACCCTGCAAATCCGCGTAGTGTCCTGTGCATTTCAATCAGTTCCCCACATACGAAGCCAGGCGCTGTGACCCAGCAGCAGGAGCCGCAGCCCTCAGGTACCAAAATAAACCCGTGGAAGTGACAACAGCATGGTGTAACTTCCATGCGTCATGCTCTTCCCCCACAGATGAGCTCCTTGGCCGCAGTATTTCTAGCGCTTTATCATTTTATTTGGCAATCTTTTGGCAATCAATTGTTTTATAGTGCATATAATTGATACTTTTTATTGTATGTCTCCATGTAGCTGTAGTGGAAGGAAAGGTTTAAACCCTCCGGTTGCAAATTAACACGTTTCTTACTTTTCAAAGGTTGGACAGCCATTAAAAACCGCCATTGTCTGCATTTGAAAATTCGCCACCCACTCACTTTTCTCCCCCCTCGCTTGGTTAGTCCATCACCAGAGAGGCATGACCCATTTAAAGGGCTGTTTACTTGTATAAGAACAAGGACCAAGACGTTCCTCAATGAACTCTTGTCTACAATTCAATTAGGACTTGGCCCCTTGTGCAGTGTTTAAGACTGAGGGACTTGGTTCTCTTTATGTCTTTACTTTTACGTAGAATTGCTATGCACTGTGCAAAGACATTCTGCCTTTGCGGAGTGTGTTTGCGTGCATGTGCGTGTATATATAGAGCAGGACACCGGATAAAGATATTACAGCCTGCACTGGTAAATGTAGACTCCCTATATAACAAGGTTTTGTCATCTTTTTCTGCCTTGGCCAGTCTGGGAGCCAGACAGAATATTGCTGCTTGTGGCTTTTCCTGAAAACAACACAGCTGCATATTATATATTTTTAAAGCCAGACATGTTATTGCTTTTCCCGTTATCTTCTGCCTAGACAAGCTTGAAAGAGGAAATGGTTTGCCCTCTCTCTCTCTCTCTCTCTCTCCTGCCCCCGACCCCCCCCCGTTTCCTATTGAGAACTTTGTGGCATAGTGATTCGTGTGTGTGTGTGTGTACTGCCTCATATTATGTAGAATATATATATATATATATATATGTGTGTGTGTATGTTACAGTGAGAAATCCCCCAGATGCATCAACTGTAGTGTACTTGTTCACAAGGAGGACGCGTGAATAGGAAGATTCTCACAGCTTTCAGTGCATTGAGTGTGAAGTCTCTTTTTGAATGTGAATTTTAATAGCCAGCCACGGAATCTGAATAGGAACACCTCTGTAAAATCCCACTTACTCTTGAGACAGGTGCGCATAATCTTTTTTTTTTTTTTTTTTTTTTTTTTTTGTGGGCCCTGAAGTCTTGGCATTGAGTATAGTGGAATGCAACTGACACAGTAATGAAACCATGTTGGTTATAGAACCATCTGTTTAACACACATTTGCACATGTGTGGCTCAGAGGAACAGACAATTTGCATCTATAATGTTGCTGTTTGAAAGCGATTGTCAGTAACTTTTTGCTTTGTTCTTTGCTCGTCACAGGTGGGGTAATTGGCGCCTTCTTTGACCTGTTTTCGTGGCGCCTTTTGAGCCAGAAGCATCGCTACTGTTGAGGTCGGTGGCGAGGCTGCGGTAAAAGAGCAGCCATCTTTGCGGTTTGCCATTCCTTACTGGGTTTTGAGGAGGGAGGGAGACAAGGTATCGTCTGAACTACCCAGAGCATGGGGCAGAAGGTTCCAGGGGGCATAAAGACCGTGGACATGCGGGATCCTGCAAGCCGGCCGCTCAAGCAGCAGCTGCAGGCCCTGGACTACAGCAAACCCCCACGGTTGGACATGCTACTGGACATGCCACCTGCTTCCACCACGGTGCAGGTGCAGCACTCATGGAACAACGATGACCGCTCGCTTAACATCTTCGTCAAAGAGGACAACAAACTCATTTTCCATCGGCACCCGGTGGCGCAGAGTACGGACGCCATACGTGGTCGCATCGGCTACACGCGTGGTCTTCACGTCTGGGAGATCTCCTGGGCCCTGCGTCAGCGTGGCACTCATGCTGTAGTGGGCGTGGCCACCGGGGAGGCCCCACTGCACTCAGTAGGATACACGGCACTGGTCGGGAACAACAACGAGTCCTGGGGCTGGGACCTGGGCCGAAACAAACTCTATCACGATAGCAAAAACCAGCCCAGCAAGACCTACCCAGCTTTCCTGGAGTCGGACGAGACGTTTGTTGTCCCCGATTCGTTTCTGGTGGTGCTGGACATGGATGAGGGCACTTTAAGTTTCATCGTAGATGGACAGTATTTGGGGGTGGCTTTCCGAGGACTGAAAGGAAGAAAACTGTACCCTGTAGTAAGTGCAGTTTGGGGACACTGTGAAATCAGAATCCGGTACATCAATGGACTTGATCGTAAGTAGAAAAACTTTGAAGTTACAATTTAGATGTAGTGCTTGATTGTTGGCTTTGTGAAACCTCAATGGTTTATAGTGGTGCAGGTGGTCTGTGGAAACTTGTGTTGAAGACATGGCTATGTGCGAAGATGTGACCTCTGTGTTGAGTCTTGCAGATATCAGGGAAGTTATTAGTGTTTTTTTTTTGAGCCACTGTCTGTTTTCCACTGCACTTTATTGTTCTGCTGCTGGTATGGATCTGCTCCATAAATATGCGCTCTCACCTCTGGATATTTAATCCTTTTCCCACCTAGTTTGTAGCCCGTCATGTTTTTAAGGCTCGTTTCTGCCATTGTTGTAGCATTAGCAATGAACGTAATGTAATATTTGGCCTCGTTATTTAAACTGAATCCCAAGGCTACTTTTGAGGGGGGAAAAAAGATTTATATATGATTTTAGCAAACCCCCTATATGCAAAATTCATACTATGCCAGATCTCATGAGTCTCAAACTTCACCATCTACTGCTCTTGGAATATTTTGTATCCCAGTGACACACATGCAGCTCTGTAAAACTTTTGAAAATGATTCCACGCCCAAGGTGTGTATAAATACACTACTTAATGGCTCCACTCTGAAGTAGCGAGCTGAGCTACCAGGGAAACATTTTAAGTGGTGGGTTGTGCGATGACGTGTTTCTCGTTTATAAGCGCTGCATTATAAAATGCAGTTTGTGTAACGAGGTGCTGTAAATGTGCAGTGGTTCTGCCGCCTTGGATTAACCAGAGTGGAAGCCCTCGAATCGAGGCTGTAATGTGTCTGGGGAATTGGCACCAGTAATAAATCAGCATGCTCCCAGCTTGGGTGTTCAGTCGGTGTTCTTTAGCAGTTGTGTAACCTCATGAGCTGGTGAAGTTAACTGAACTGATAACGTTCCTGTTTACCCAAAAAAAAAAAAAACGAACAAAAAAATAAAAACCCTTTCGGTCAGTATGAATTTAATTCCAAGTCAGTTGTTAAGACAGTGTTTTGTCGAGTCCATGGATTGATCTTGCTGTTGAGTCCCAGAGCCGGAGTTTAACTAGAAATTTGCATGCTTTGCTGTATTTATTGTAATAAAGTCTGAATTTGAACTGGCTATTGTAATTATGAAAATGGTGCTTAGTTTTTTACTAAATGCTTTTAAAGTGGTACCAAACCCCCCCCCCCCCCTCATGTTCAGTCAAGATTTACTGCGTGAGGTTTAAATGACATCATTGCAATGTGGTCCAACAACATGAGACGTACATGAGAACGAGCCGTCTAGCCAATTCCCGGCTCTCTCCCATAAACACCCTGTTTTTCAAAGGAAACGATGTCCTGACCACCAATTGCGTCCTGTCTAATCAAACCCGTGTCAGTCATCCCCCTGGTGCTTTGCGCATCCTCAGACGGTGAAAAGGCTCTTAAAGAGCCTCCCTTCAGGCCACCGAGTGAGTTGACGTGGTGTAGGAACATTTTAATGATGGTCTGACTTCAGGAAGATGCTTTTAATGCAGCTTTAATGTGCCACATCAGCTCAGGATGCAGGTGTTCGTGTGTTTTTTCGTCTCCTCCCGTGAGATTAGGCGGCTGAGAGAGGGAGAGCGCGTAGCCAGTGCATTACTCAGCCTCTGGAGTCACCAGCCTTGGCTTCCAGCAAATCCGGGCCTGTGTCATAGCATTTGTAATGTGTTTCCTTCAGCGCACAGCGATTTGGACGAAAGCCGAAACGTGCTGCTGCTTATATATAATGTTTCCCTCTCTAGAGTGTGAGGTTATGAAGTAAGCGCCGTGTAGCAGGTGGTACAGTGAGAACCAGGATGAAACACAGATGATGTAGCGGAAACTGAGTGAAAGCTTTATTTTGGGGGAATTTGTTCTTGTGAATGTGTGGGTCTCGTGTGCTTGGTTTGTGACATTCTGTTTTGTTTTTTTCTTTTTGTCCCTACAGCTGAGCCCCTGCCTCTCATGGACCTGTGCAGACGTTCGGTGAGATTAGCGTTAGGCCGGGAACGACTGACTGAAATACATGGACTTCCTTTACCCGCCTCTCTCAAGAACTACCTGCTCTATCAATGATTATGATAATAGGAGTGCCTTTTACTTATTGTAAGGCAGAGTGGCTATTTTCTCTGGGATGCATTTTGTTTTTGTTTCTCCCCCCTCATCTTCTTCCTCCTCCTCCTGACAGACTCATTTTCTTAACTGGTTTTCTCCTCACTTTGGATTTTGGTACTTTGGGACTTTTTGTTTTTACACCAAGGGCACCTCGGTCTCACATTTGAAGTGTTTACGGTCATGTTTTGTCCCCCCCCCCCCTTTCTTTTAATATAAATCCTTGTTTTTGGTGGCTCGCTTCAGTCATGTCATATACTGAATACACAATGGGAGACGCACTGAACCCTGTGACATGAGCTGTCCCAGAAAAGAACGTGTCTGCATGGCTGGATGGAAAAGTGCAACGAGTTTGAAACCTCAGCTGTTTGCCATGATGGTTGCCTCTTCTTTTTTTTTTTTTTTTTTTTTTTTAAAGTTTCCTTTTTTTCCACCATTCCTCAGACTTTTTATTTAGTCCTACATGTGTGATAGGTTTAGCTTTCTGAATGCTGGATGTTGAATCGTACTATGTCTAACGGGCATCAGCGATGTACCTGGAAATACCTGATTGAGCATGAATGTGTAGAGCTGGTTTTTAAGTTTGAAGTTTTTAATCTCCTGTCCGTCTCGTTCCGTCACAGAACTGGCAACAGAGATGCAACTGAATGCGAGGTTCATGACGGAGGGCTTTTTTTTTTTTTTTTTTTTTTTTTTTTTTTTTTTTTTTTTTTTTTTTTTTAAATAAAGCAGGATGCAAATACAAGTTGACTCATTGTAGCAGACTGGGTGCGTGGCAATGGCTTTCCCCCTTTCCTCCTGGCAGGTTTAAATATAGCCTGGTGTTCGCTCTAGCAGCCCTAGTTGTCTGGCCTCGGGAATCGGGATTTGACCTCCATGTCTGTACTGGAGGTTGAGAGGTCAGCACTTGCACGACATTACACAGCTAGCGTGTTCGAACAGCCCGCCTCGTTGCTCCTATAGCCCGCATGTCGTTTCCTCGGTTAACACTGTAATATCTCAAAGTGCCTGCCTATGGGATCTTTGCGTTTTAATGAAACAGCCATGATTTTAAATGAAAAGCAGGATGGCATCACTGTGAAACGTTACAACATTCACGAACCATAGTAAAAGCAGCAGGCTGTTTGGCTCTTAGTCCCCCCCCCCCCTTTTCCCCCCCCCCTTCCTTTTAGGAATTACCTTCCAATCAGTTTCTCTGTATTTGCACCCAGCCTTTAATTTTGGCATACTTGCTGTTTTAATTTGAGTCAGTGCTGAGATGAAAGGGTAATGGTCGAAGTGTGATTTTAAAAGTGGTTTATGTTCATGTTTGTTTTGACACTACTGTACCGTGCCTTGCCCATGAGCTAACCATCGACTCCCCTGGTGTCGATGGGGGGAGTATTGGTGTACTGAAAAGGAAACGTTCAAGTTTCTTTGCCCAGCCCCATCTCAGTTTACTGCATAATCTCATTTTAGATGTGCAAATGTAGTTTCCTGTCTGGCATCCAGCTTGCTGGGTGATTGTTCAGCTTTCTGTTCTTGTGTCCTTCCTGCCTGCAGACGACCATCCTTTGTATTAAGTGTTGTAGATAATGTTGACTATCTAATAAAGTTTATTATGAATAATCATTTTCTGTATGCATTTTTTTCTTCTTTTGCTTCAGATTTCAGAGAGATTAGTTAGTCCGAGTTTGCAATTATTTTTCAAGACTGACTACAGTTGGAAAGCGTCACTAAAGCATCAGGAACTATGAACATAGTACAGTAGGAGGTGTGGTTATGAATGAAATACAATGGCAAAGCCGCCTCCTGCCTTTTGAAGAGAGAGCCCTCGATATAATGTATCATTTTTGGAATCTTCATCAATTTCCTTGCAGTTAAAAACCAAAATTGTGGGACTACGTGCAACACCATGACAATGCTCTGAAGGAAAATGTGCACAATGGTATGAAGATCGTTTCACACAGCTCATCAGTGCCAGTCGTTTAAGTCAAGAAGATTACACAGGGTGAAAGCCTCCATAAATTTTGGTGTCCTCCCCTTTCCTCTTCTCTCTCCTGACCCCCATAGGACCTATTCTTTGACACACAGGCTTCATAAAAGCAGCAACAATAATGGAGACTGTGCACGTGCATTACAGCCTTGGGTGTAATGAATGTGAATAAATGTGAGTAGTTTCTCACATCTTTCCAACATATTGCGTCAGGAGGCAAAACTAAAAGTAAATCGACTAGGCACGCTGTTCACAAATTACACTAAAGGACCGACGATGGAACCATAAGTTTAGTAGTCCTGCCAATTGGTCTTCAACACTGAGACCTTGAGATGTAACGCACTGCTCAAAATTGAATACCGGTAATTTCACTGTCAGGCTTTGATGCGTGGTCGATTTTAGGCCTCCCATCTCTCGCAGTTTTAACAGCTGGTGTGTGTTTCCTTCCTGAAGTCTTGGTCCTCTGTCAAAGCTGCTATCTTGATGCTCGTACTTTGTACTTGAGCTTGTCTCTAAACATTTCGTCCACTTCTCACACGCGCGCAACGGAAACTTTATCTCTAGACATAACATTTCAGAAGCCTTGTAAGAGGAACAGGAGAATGCTGCCATACCCGGTCGCACCGTGACATTTGACTGGCTCCTGCTTGCTTTGCAGCAGCTCTGATGTAATGGAGCGCTTACGGTGAGCTCAGTCCTGACTCTTAAGGCAAATGAAATGCTGTGGGTCATGGAGAGGAGTTCATATCATGTTCCTGACGTCACTTTGGTTGCCATGGCGGTGTGTTTTGCATACACAGAGCAGCGCACTGCTGCCTTGCTATGAAGTCACTCCTCTCAAGTATGCAGCTTGGCGGGAACACTGCACTGTTTGGGTGTCTGGAATGGTACATTCCTGCCTGTGCTATTCTCCCAGAATGCTGAAGGCCAGGAGCATCTGCACACACTTTTTGAGAAGAAAGTACTTCTTTGTGATTCAATTATTGTGTTTAGAATAGATCAAACCTTGCTGTTAAGACCTTAGTGGACAGGTGCTCATTTGTGCAGGAAAAACATTTTGTATTATGTCTCTGGTGTAAAAGGTTATGACTTCGTACATCCGTTTTGAATGTATGGCCTGACAGAAATAAATGAACAGCTGGATCCCTAGAATAGGGCTTAGAGCCAGAGTCTCCAGTCGCACTCTTCTGTAACAATGAAAGGTTTTATGAAGTGCCCTGCGTCTCACTGTGTGCTACAATGGCGGTCGAGACAAATGCAGCAGAGCCGAGATTTTGCTTACGCAGCTGGCTTACAGTCTGTGTTTTTGTTCCTTCAGTCGAAAGCTTGCATCTCCTCGAGTTTCTGTCCCAAAAGTATCCTTCTCAGAGTTTGTGTGGGTGATCTCTGTGAGGTTTTTGAAGATTCTGTAAAAAAAAAAAAAAAAAAAAAAAAGGAATTCATGGGCACAAATATAGCCTGTATCCTGGCACAGGATGGACATGAATTTCTTCCTCCTCCACTATTTGTGTCTCTGTGTGTGTGTGTGTGTGTGTGTGTGTGTGTGTGTGTGTGTGTCTGTGTGTGTGCGCAGTTGTTACTTTGAGAAACCATTGCATTTTGTCCAT
>JAQLOM010000015.1:8267345-8279102 GCA_030068315.1 Chrysichthys thysi
GTGTGTGTGTGTGTGTGTGTGTGTGTGTGTGTGTGTGTGTGTGTGTGTGTGTGTGTGTGTGTGTGTTTGCAGTAAGTCAGTCGCATTAACAACACTTAGACACACTTGGTACTGAAGGTCATTTGACTCTTGAGTGTGCTTTTTGTAATTTCTTTTATTCCTTGTGTCAGGGTTGAAGTATGAACAAGAGAGAATGGTAAAGCAATCACGCAGCTGGGTTCCCTTCTGTATGTCAAGCTATAGAGATTTACCTCACAAAATGTCTCCGGTACATATAAACGTCAAAGGGACGAAAGCTGTGTGGTAGAAGAATCCTTATACGATATGTGAGAGCAAGCTGTGTGTGTGTGTGTGTGTGTGTGTGTCCTGGGTGCCATAATAACAGAGTATGGCCTCCTTCGTATAGGAATATCAATATAAAACCATATTAACGTAGCCATTTTAAGCATGAAGGCTGTTTTTGTGTCTCTCCATTGTTCTTATGTCTCGCTTTACTTTCAGACTATGTTCTAGGGTTCAGTGACTACCAAACATTAACATTTGGTATCTGTGGTATGTGCTTGTAATTAATTCTAACGTCTTAATAAATGGCTGGATAAAGGACTGATTCTCTGAGTGTTCTAAGGAAATTTATGAGGAGTGAGAAGTTTCTTTTGGGACCCTTGTTTCCCAGTAGTCCTGCTGTGGGTTGGCGACTAGCTGTGAGAAACAGCTGGATTTTTCTCTCTTTCTCAGAAAGAGCGAGAAAGAGAAATCATGGCCACTTAAATCACTCTATATAATTTATTTACTCTTTGTTTATTTAAACCCATCTTAAAAAACCACCCTGGAATGTTACAAGTACAAAGCCAAGAGTAACGTTCGGATAAATTTGCATTGTTTTACAGGGTCTGTCTGTGGATCATACACCACAAACTCTGTTTTGTTGAGTCTCCCTGAGGAAGCCTTCAATTTGGAGGAAGGGATTCATTGGTATCCAATGCTACTCATGCAATTGTACCGATTTTCGTTAGGGATCTATGTAAGAACAGTGTACCTGACAGGATTTCTGAGAGAATATAAGGAAATGTTCGTAAATTCTTAATCTTTACTGTTGCCGCTAGTCAGCTAGGTAACATGAGCACATCTAAATGAATTTCCTGAGAGAAATCTTGTCATCTTCATGATTGGGCACACATAGAGCCAGCTAGCTAGCTAGCTAATGAGCTAACACGAGCTAAAGTATAAGGATTTCTCGATTTTTTCATTTTTAATAATCTTAAATATTTATATAGTTTTTCGCAAGCATTAGCCGCTAGGCTAACATGAGCTAACTTAACAGGACTTCTGAGAGAAAATTCATAAATCATCACATTTAATATCTTCACTGCTTGTTTTTTGTCTTTGTTGGCTAGCACAAGCTAGAATCAAAGAATGTTTCTGAATTCAGGGTTAAAATGTAAGCCTGTTCAGAAATGTTTTAATAGGTGTAGATTTGAAACATATAGCCAACTGTTTTAAGAGCTCATGCCCTGGAGTATATTCTGCGGACCCTGCTTGAATTATAATGAGTGGGTTTATATATAAAGTTAGCAGTGTTCAACCTCGCCTGGCCAGCCGCCGAGCCGATCAATCTGGTAGGCCATCGTTGCCGTTATTAGTCTCGATTGATCAATAAAGGAGATTTTCTTGAGCTTGACTGTTGTGTTATGTTCTCAAAAACACCCTGTCTATGGTCATTAGTAGTGATTCTTTGAGTTAAATAAACAGTTTACATCGAGCATCTAACTGATGGAATATGCAGCGAGCCCCGGGCCATGCAGCCTGTGCAGCTTTACTTTCTGTACCAGTCTCTCTCTGGTCTCTCACTGCTCACGGCTGAACGGAAAACATAATCCAGTACGAAGAGTAAGCTCTAGAGGCTTGTCAAAAAGGCTGTGTTTAACAAGCAGGTGTTGGGGGCTCACCCATCCAAAAAAAAAAAAAAAGAAGAAGAAGAAAAAAAAAAACCCCCACTGTCTCTGATAGACTCTTTGTCCGACCTGTCTCTTGGCAACCAGATTCAACAAAACTTTCAATTCATTCTTATAGAAACAAATACAATTCCAGTCTGTGGTTTTTATGACAGTCTATTACGCCACTTGGAAAAGCAACCCGAGCATAAGTACACCAAATAGCTCCCTGACACTCATCCAGCCAATTCCGTGTCTGTTTTATGAAACAGTGAGTCATTCTCAACCATTTGATTCATGGATAATTCCCAATGTGATTTCATGAAAGCGTTTAGTTAGGCAACGTTATTTGATTATTTAGAGCACATTCCCATGAGCGATATTTAAAGGAGGTAAACAAGAGAAGCTGTTATTTGTCCTTGTATCTTTGAAAATCTGCTCATTCCTATAATTTTATTAAGTCCTTGGGGATGTTTAGGAATATAGTTACTCAATTTGGGAATGGGAAGGATATTTTAAAGAGGCAGATGCTGCTCTCTGACGTACATCTGACGTGCTGATGCTGACTGGACATCTTGTCCATTTAGTAGTGATGTATAAAAACACACTGGCTTCAACAGGGGCCTTGGCATCCATGGCCTAATGAGGGCTTCTTACTAGGTCATAGAGCGAGCTGTGCTTTTCCTTCACTAGGTGGCATCATTTGTGGGGAAATAGAGCAAAGCATGTCGTCAACATTCAAAGTTCAATGCGTCATCAATGTCCTGAATGTGTTTAATGGCTACCCTGATGTAATAGCAGGACAGACACGGCAACATACAGATAAACATGACACTCCTTAGTACTTATTTATGGTTTTGTGGTTATAAGCTAACTGCCACTGTAGAACAACTTCTGCTTTCTCACAAACCAGGTACCAAAACACAGCCTCATGTGTATGCCAAAAACAGCAGGCTGTCAAAGGGGCCATATTCCAAACTGGTAGAAGAAACTGAGTTTAAGTGAGTGTATCCAAAGTACAAGAGGTTGTGGGACCGAGATCATTGTTGAGAAGGTAATTAGTGGCTAAAATCCCACCACTTCTTGGCTGCAGTTTCTCTCCGACTCACTCAGTTTCTCTCTTTCTCTGTTTCTTTCTCAAGCTTCCCACTTTTGTTTTCTCTCACTGTAATGAGTCAGGTTCTCATGGCTTATGACTTATGAATCTGAATATTTCTCTTGATACTTTTTCCCCCGTTAGAGACTGGCTGTGATACAATAAACAAAACTCATCTTGAATCATCTTCAACCCCAAATCTCCTGGCAGACTGTGGGCAGTGAGTTTGTGTTCCAAAGTTTCATGGATTAAATAGAAATATTCGTAAACCATATGCATGTTCTGGAGAGTACGGAATAGTTTCTGGGCCAAGGTGAACCTGTCACTGAATGCAGTGAAGAGATTTGATAATGCTGTGTGATAAATTGGAGCGAGAGCAGCAGTCCTGTCAGTAGCACATCAAATGAGACTGATGTACATCTCCAAGCATGAGTTATACTTGCAGACTCTCAAGTCTGTCAATATTTACAAAAATCAATCCTGCTATGTGAACATACACACTACAAAAAGGTCATATTGCTGACAATGTGACAGTCTGACTAATCAAGTGTAGTTCACGTTGGTATGATGAATAAAACATCTTGTTCACTTCAAGATCTGAAATTTACAGTTTTATCCCTGGAGCACCCCTGGGGTCATATTTAACCCTAACTTTTATGTCAACGTTATATTCAACCCACTGATTAGTTGGTGGAAATTAGTGGACATTCCAGGAGGCCTCATAAGGACCAATTCATAACATGTAGTAGGAAAGGGTTGATAAAATAATAATAAAAAAAACCCCACCTGTTTTGGTGTTCATTGAGTCTGTATAATCATTTTAGCCAATGGAGATATTTTTCCTCTTATGATAAGGTGGTCTGAGTCTTCCTTTGAATTAGGTTGAATTTGCTTTGTAATACCTGACGCAAATAAATTATAATTATTCTCCAGTTTATTCTAGTGATTGTTGGTACTAAGTCATAAGCTGCCCAAAGCCTGTGCAATGATAAATCACGCTGTGGTAAGTTGTCCCAGCTGTTCATGTACAGGGATACACAGTTCATGTTATTCAAGATACAGTATATACATAGTTCCAGTTTACATTAATTACTTCTTACAAAACGAAATTTTAGTCTTCATTTACATTGAGGGGGGAGCAGAGTTTTTATGATCATTTGACACATGTTCTGTTTAACAAATTGTCAATTGAACCCTGTAACATAAGGTTTGCTTACTTTAAAGAGATCCCAGTCATTGGGATTCAGAACTTTGGTAGTGAGTGTAGTCTGCCAAGTTCTTAGACACTATGATAGTTTATATATTCCCAAGCAGTTTCTCACTCTCCATCAGTTAACGTGGCATCCCAACAGGCTTGCGGAGTAACAGAATATACGTAATTAGGATACAACAAAAGGTAACTGCAGATTCGATGATCCAGAAAATTGGTGGGTGCAGCCCTAAATGAGAATGATATACTACATGCACATATGCACTCAACACTTCGTGAGTCTCACATCACCACTCTGGTCTTGAGTGAAACCATAGCTAATGGTCGTCGATTCATTATCATGGTCTCTGATGAACAAATGTGATCACTGAGTGGAAATTGCACCATTATTTTGTCTTTAAAGCAAAAAAGGGCAATCTATGGCTTCCAGTTGTGAAACTGCTGTCGTCGTCCACATATTTGGTATTAAGGTAATCCAAAAGTAACGGAATGTAATCAGTTACGTTGCTTTAATTCTGTGGTAATTAGGTTAGGTTACTGACTGTATTTTTAGCCGGTAATTAGTAATTGTATCGAATCCATTTTTAAAGTAACCCTCCCAACCCTGGATCCCACGAGTGTGTGAAGTGTTCAGTGACAATGATTAGCTAGGGGACTTCTGATCCAGTGCAGAGAGAATTACATCCAGTGCCCATCATGGAGCACTGTGCAATGTGGCATGATCCTCTGTGTCCCTCTGTGCACAAAGAGTCTTGTCGAATCCCACGCCTCTTGCCAGACACTCCCAGCGCCCTTAGTGCCACAAAAAACATGTCTTTTTCCTCTCAGACTGCATCACTTTTGTTTTCTGTTGTAATCAATTGGCTCACTTTTCCTGTCTGTAATGGTCTCATTATGGACAGAGTCTAGACATGAACATGCTGCCCACATAGAAGTGACAAGGCCAAAATCCCAGCCAGATATTATAAAAGTGTCTTTTGTGAGCAGTGGCCAAATATTAGACAGAGGTTGCTGCTTTAATGCCTCAGACAAGGTGGGTGTGCCAAATCTCTTGGCTTTCCTTCCGCAGTCTGAGTAGGTTTCTTCTGAGAAGCAACACTACTGTCACATGAGCCATCAGGCTGGGTGGCTGCTGAGCTTATTATTCATCAACATTTATCATACAAGTCAGAAATTTAATTCGGCATTCTGCCCAAAGTATAGGCCTGCCAGCATGTGAAGAAATCACAAGTTGGCCCTCTCCCCACCCACAAACCTTATTATCTTAGGGCTTCCCCGTCTGTGACCACCTGATACCCAAATCTTCTGGAACGAGGAGTAAATTATAGCTTAGCATACACGGTTTTCTCCCAGTGGCATTCACAAGTAGTGAAAGCCATTTGACAACCAACCCACCAGACGTTCTGACGTGCTATCAACATAACTCTTCAGAAGTATCCAGAAAGATCAGGGTCATTTATCTCCTCAGATGCTTGTACTATTGATAGCTTAATTTCGGTAGTTTTCCTTGAGCATATGTTTATCCTCTGTTGCTGACTTAGGCATATGCAGTCTTCTGGCTCCACAGCAACACTAGGTTTCTTCGTTTTTGTTTTAAAGTTACCTCATTAATGTTTTAAAGGTCCGCTATGTGGGATTTTGAGGGTATCAATTTGCACAAATGGAGTATATATTCAATAATATACATATGGAATGCATGAGTATGTTTTCATTAGTCTATAATTACCTGTATTTACAAATTGTTGTGTTTTTTCGTATGCTAAGAATGAGCCCTTCATATCTACATCGAGTGCAGGTCCACCTCTACAGAGCTTCCATGTTGTGGTGTACAGCAGCCCAGAATGGAGAACTCTAGAGAGCACCTTCAGCGTTTCCGGTTTTTACAAGCGGCAGTGTGAACGTGGAAGGAAGTACCAGAAGGACGACAGAGATGAACAAAAGAGGACAAGGAAGATGAAATAAGCGGAATCAGTGTATGCTGGTGATGGCTAACACGTTTGAGATCCCACACTTTTAAAAATGAAGGATAATACTTATAATTTATCAAGGATAAAGGAAGGGAGTGTGAATGTAAGTACTTGGAAGTATGCTACAGGCACCTGAAGACCACCGTACATTCTAATACATGCTTGGAAAAGGAGGGGTAAGGGTGGGGCATTCAGTTGGTTGAATCCTACATAGCGGACCTTTAACTAGTTCTGCCTTAAGTCTTGTTCATGCTTTGTCAGAACTTGGTTCATCTTATTTAAAAACATTTTTTTTATACCAATTGGTTCATAAAATCCTTTTTTAGTTACAAGTTTCTTGGTTTAAAAAGAACATTTCCACATCACTCTGGGAAATATAGTTAAACTGTGACTCGACACTGTGTTCTGATAGGCACATTTGAGGAAGATAGACTCTCAGGCAAGAGGAGCCCCTGCTGTTTTTGCTCCTTTTATGCATTACGTCTAATCAGTCACTGAGGTGATAGATGGGAAGTTGGTAGCCTTCAAGATTGGGCAGTAAATTTTGCAAACTGCTGTGCTCCACCCAATCTGAACCGCTTTTGTATGGAATAATAAATCACGCTTAATTGCACTATTGTAACTGAACTATCACTACCATTTCCCACTCGTTCCAGATGTGTTGTAACTTCTCCATGGTATTGTATACTTTACCAAGATCTATTGAGTGTCTACAGTCTAGTGCCGTTAAGGGAGGAACCCAAATGGAAAATTGCATTTTTTAAAAGCACTATGATTACACTGTGCTGCCGTATGGGCTCGCTAATGCCCTGCGTGGCCTAGGACATGACTGGTAGGTTTGTATTGCACATAGACAACATTCGGATCTATTCTGCAGCCCTGCAGGTTTATGTGCATCCTGTTGTATGTTTTTGTTTTATATGAACATTCTTAAAATCACTTACGAGGCACGTAAATGTAAGAGGCACGAAAATGCTAAAATTCTATTTGATAAAATTGCTTTTTGAGGTGAGTTGATCAAAGCAAAGGAACAAGTGACAGATTTTTTTTTTTTATTTGACATACTGGAATAAAAAGATTGAATAAAAGCAATGTAGATTTGATTGAATAAGATCTCATTTTTCAGTGTCACCTTTCAGTGTTTCCTATTCATACTGCAAAATTCAATTCAGTTCAATTCAGTTTTATTTGTACAGCGCTTTTAACAATGGACATTGTCACAAAGCAGCTTCACATAAGTATATAAATTCCAAGAGGAAGACACCTTGAGAAGAACCAGACTCAAAAGAGAGCCCATCCTCACTTGGGTGACACTGCATAGTGTCCCTTTTATAATCATATGTGTTATATTACATTACATTACCATCATTTGGCAGACGCTCTTATCCAAAGTGACTTACTTTTTTTTAAATGACATTTATACAGTTGAGGTTAAGTGCCTTGCTCAAGGACCCAACAGTGGTAGCTTGGATTTGAACTCCCAACCTTCCGATCAGTAGTCCAGTGTCTTAACCCCCTGAGCTACCCCCTGCCCCATTACATGGTCCAGACGTACGGCTGTGTAGCATCTGATTCACTGTAGATTAAAAAAATGTCTGTTCTGTTCAGCTGATTTCTGATGGAGATTTGAGTGCAAGACGGTTCATGGTAATTTAAGTCCTGAGCCATTGTAGCAAAAACGCTCATGCCAGCGGCAGTCCAGTGCCATCTTAACTGTTCCTGGATGTATGTTGACGTAGTTCATATGGGGCCGTCCTCCGAAGGAGCGAGTGGATTTCAGGTTATGATAACTCCAAACTACCATTAACACGCAAGGTGCTCACACAGAAGGCTGGAAGTGTAAATACTCTTTCATGTGAAGAAAACCGAGGATTTGGCGATCGTTTATTATTGAATATCTTTTTATTATTCAGTTATCGATTTCTCGTTCTTTCTTTCACCTATTCCACCTTTCATTAAAAATCTCTGTTCAATCAAACCTGTGCCATAGTGATAGATTTGCAATCTAGTAGACTTGGAGTCATGCGTAGGAGCACCGTTTGGCCTCTTTGTTCCTTCCCACTCATTGTGGACTTCCATCAATGTTATCTGGACTGACAAATCTTCAGACCAGACAGAGGGTGATAATCAGAAGGGATTTCTATCATGGCTCTTCTGTTAACAGTCATCTTACTGTCATTTTTTTCTCCCATTGTGGTCATTTTTTTGCTTCCTGACTTACTCAGAATGATCACAGCTAAGATCTTTCAAGCGTCTAACACACCAGTGATTTTATTTTGGAGTAGCTGAAGAATTTTACTGCCTTTGCAAAGATGTTGGTGTTTTTAATATCTCTCTATCTTGCTGCAGGTTTGCTGTAGCTATATCTAGACCAGAACCTTTTTATTCCTCGCATACACAGGACAAAGCAGAGCTCTTCCAAACTGCTTCCTTTATGTGTTATCACATACTTAAGATGTATAAATAATTTAATACATGAGTCAGCACGCTTACTCTGTCCATGCTAATGTCAAATGCCTTAAGGTAGGAGCTGGGCAGCCAGACGTTATTCATCAGTTCAAATGGAGATGCTGACCTCTATTTAATGACTTTATAGAACCATGGTCAAAAGAGATTTACAGACTCTGATAAAAAAAGAAGCAGACTTCTGAAACAGGTTAATGGATATGTAAAGCTGGTTAATTAGCCCCATCAGAGCCTCAAGCGTAGTGAGGTGATGAGGAGTGTGTTAGGTGGGTGGCAAGCAGTAAACGAAGTGCTAAATGTGAGCTGATGAGATTGGCATGAATTATACATCACATTATGTTATGGACTATGAAGTAATCAGCTGCACGTTGCAGTCTCTTTACTCTCATCTCCAATCGCACAAATATTAACACCCTTAGCCACCTTTTAATATACAGTACATGTCCCTCTCTCCCTTATTCTCTCTGTCCCTCTCTTTATCTATAACTGAAGGAAAATGTAGTCCAAAGACAGTCCATAAAAATGCAAACAAAAACAAGGACAAAGAAGCAAATAAAATGTAAACCTATTCATTTCTCAGGGTCGTAGCTGATTCACAGGCGTTTCGTAAGACAGAAAGGCACTTCCTGGAGACCAAAGACTTCCATATGTGATACAAGCCTACACATCAGTCTTTAGTCACTCCCACATGAAAGTAGCAGAGAATTTAGCTATAGAAACATGTGTTGGGGATGTATAACACAAGATGGTTGGCGCGTTATTCTGGAATATGCATCAGGCACAGATAATGTAGAGTTACATATTGAGTGTTTACTGGTAAACATCTTGTTTTTGGCACCAGTTCACTCCAGAGATTCTTACAGTTTCATGTTAATCATTAGATCCTGATATGGGTTTATATCATATCTAGGGCTCAGCTTTAGGGAGGGGTGAGACATATCAAATCATCCTCTGTGTAAAAATATTCCTCCTCCACTGATGTAATAGGGTACATCATTACTATTATTTCACATGTCAATTGTCAGTATTTAAAGTCTGTCCATAGTGAAGGTTTGCATACCAAAGGGCAAAGGTTACCTGGGGGGTAGGTTATTGTGGATTAATACCTAATTGGGCTTTATTACATTGATAATTATGGGTTTTAATATAGTTATATAAATTCTTTTGCTGTGGTGGGCGCTTTGAATAAATGCTCATCCACATGAACCGAAAGCATTTCTTGTATTGCCCTAACACTGAATGGATGCCTTTTTAAAGTTCCTCCCAAGTGCAATAATGAACAATAGCATGTGCAACATCTGTCTGTTAATGTGTTATCCATTCTTACTTTTCCTTTCAGTTTTTCTTTTACTCATCAAAGGCAAGCATTCATGAATGACCTTTTTTGTACATGTTTGATCTCATTCAACAGAAACAGGAACTGGAGTGGTGAAGAAATGACGCCGCGATAGGGATGATACACACTTCTATCACTCCCTCTAGTGTTCAGTCAGTTAACATGCTTATAAAACTCGGAGGATATAAGTTTTATATCCCGGGGTCTGCTTTATTAGGAATACCTGTACACGTGTTCGTTCATGCAGTTATTCAGGCAGCCAATTGTGTGGTAGCAAAGCAAGGCAAAATATCATGCACATGCAGGTGAAGAGCTTTAGTCAATGTCCACGTCATACATCAGAATGGAGAGAAAGTGTGATCTCAGTGACTTTGTGAATGTGTCATTGTTGGAGATGCCAGACAGACTGGTTTGTGTATGTCAGAAACTGATGATCTCTGGGGAATTTCACACTCCACAGTCTCGGGAGGGGGCAAAACAAAACAAAAACACATCCTGTTTGGGTGGAAGAGCCTTGCCTTGTTGGTCAGAGATGTCAAAGAAGAACGTCCTGACTGGTTCGAGCTGACAAAATCTTCCACAAAGAGGCCTGGCCATCGTGATAAACAGAAAAGCATCTCAGAGCGATCCAGACGTCAGTCCTTGAGGTGGATGGATTACAAGAGCCGAACACCACACTGTCTATAATGTGAGCCTGTGCCCTGTTGCCTCAAACTAGTGAGAGTTTTGTCCCCATTCTGATGTCTGATGTGAACATGAACTCAACCTCTTGACCTGCATCTGCATGACGCTACTTTCTACACTAATGCCACAGTATTGCTTTATCCCTGATTTGATGATTGCATAAATATGCAGGTGGTCCTATTAAATTGGACATTAAAGTGGTGTGACTAACAGTGTAACAGGGTAAACAATTTCCGAGTCTTGGAAGGCAGAGCAGGTCATGTAGGTTACATTGCTATGCAAGCGTTATATTCAAGCCTAAACTGTGAACTGTGAGTCTTATTAGCTGACCAAAGTACAGTTAAGGAAATCTATCAAAAAAAAAAAAGGAAAAAGGAATATGCCTATAACGCATCAGCAGTGAAATTATCATTAAAAATATTTCAAATTCATAGCGTAGTAGACAATCAGTTCAGATGAACACAGATTATTGCATGTGTATAAATCAGACAGCCAAATCCCAGAGAAATAGTCCACCCAATTCTCTTTATTTCATCATTTTTTGGGGGGCAGGTGTGTGTGGGTGGGGGTGGGGGTGGGGGGGGAGTAGGCCTATGTACAAAACAGCTGTATTTACACAGATAAGCCCACAAAAGCATGAAGAGGTCACATTAACAGTCGTAGCGATGCTTGATTTCTACCCTGTTTTGAGCAGTCTATATTTCCTGCCTGATTGCTTTGTTACCTAATTTGACTTTTGCACTGAAATTACCAGATGCATGATTCGAGCTTAAAAAGCCAGAACTGACCACAGAGGGGCAGAAAAGCGCTAAGCGGGGGTTGACAGATACAATAAAATTTGTTTCAGAAAAAAATAATCCCTTTTATACATTTCATTCAAAGTATTTCTACCAACTTTGAAAATGTTCTTCATCTTCACACAGTGATGACTTGCATTATAGAGCAAGACTGATATGAAAGTCTGTCAGGGAGATGTATGTAAAAATCCTCTTAATCTCCCAAGGCCCCTCACTGGGTCCACACACACACACACACACACACACACACACACACACACACACACACAC
>JAQLOM010000015.1:8308849-8330204 GCA_030068315.1 Chrysichthys thysi
TGTGTGTGTGTGTGTGTGTGTGTGTGTGTGTGTGTGTGTGTGTGTAACTTCACCGTCTCCGAGGTGCTGTTTCGCTCTGGTGACGTGCGGCCAGTTCGGCCATGTGTGAGTGAGTGAATGTGAATGTTTGGGTGAATGATGTGTGAGTCTGTTCTTCCTCTGGTTGTACACAGACGAGTTCTTTTTAAGAACTACGCTGCCTCTGCAGCCAGAGGTTAATAAAGAGCCTCCTAAGCTGTTGCTAGGAGATTTTCCTCAGACCTGGCTGTCGTCTCCTCTGTAGTGTGATCATCCGGCTATGGAGGGAGCCCACCTCCGCCAGAGTATATATCTGCGGGTTATAGTCTGGTGCGGCTAATATATGAAAAAAAAAATTCTTTTAAAATTTGGTGGGTGCGGCGTATATTCCGATGTGCTCTGTAGTCCGGAAATTACGGTAGTGTTAAAATCTTTTGTCTCTTATCATTATTTAATGTAAAATAATAAGAAATGAAACCTTCTTCCATAAGCAGACACGTCCAAAGCTGATGTTCATGGGCTTCGTTGGTATTAGTTCTCTTCCTCATCCCACATTCTGAGGGGGATCTTTCATACCATTTCATATTAGACTCACTGACTGTCGTAGTGCATGTGACACTTGTGACAACCCTCACGTGTTTACGCATAGTAATGTGTCGACAGCTTACACGATACCAGTGTATTTCCAGTAGGTGTGTGTTCTGCGTGAATTTCTTCCTGGTCCCCTGTGCAAACATATTGTGTATGGTCTCGCATTGTTTGAGTACACTGTGCTACTCCTCCATATGCAAACAGACCCTGCTGGCTTGAAAACAAACACCTGAGAGATTTGACCCAGCGAAATAATTTCACAATCCGCTATAAGAGAAAAGGAAGGAAGTAGAGACAGTGTGTATGTGTGATGGGAATCTGATGATCTAGTTCGTGCATGGCTATATGAAGTTTTCTCATACCTCTCAGCTATCAAACAACAAAGTGAAGCAGGTGGCAGTGAGGCTTTATCAAAGACTAACAGTAAAACTCTGCACCATATGCTGTTCCTGATCCTCAGCTCAGGGGATCCTCCTTCGGCAAACATTACCTGAGTCATGAATACTTACTGCTTTAAAATAATACAAAGCAAATACAAAGCTAAGAACACAACAATAAAAGTGCTCCCGGATACAACTAGTACATGGGAATCATTACTTTATTTCGCGGTGTACTTTTGCAGACTTTAAACAGTGCAAAAAAAAAAAGAAAAGTGAAATGTCACAATTACTTTTCTCCTTATACTGCAGAGACTCTACGGGATAAAATGCTTTCTCAATCAACCTGACTAATTAAAAATTGATCTTTAGCCTGCAGTGGTCAGACTCTATTACAATTCAACATTCAGCACTGCTTCTTATTCCACACTTTTGCTCTCTGATTTCTGTCAAGCTTCAAAAGTTTACTTACAGTCCCAGGCCTTTTCCAGTGTCCCACTGTCACGTGGACTGGACTTCTCGTGGCCATCCTGAAGAGATGTCCGGGGGTCTCTTAGACCCAACAAAAAAAAACCAACAACCCCAAAACCTTTACATCCAGTCCAGACTAGATGAGGTCCAGAAATGTTTTTCCTCCCTGGTTCTGCCCGAGTGAGAAGCAGCAGAGTGTCCCATCACAGTAGTGTGAGAAAGCCTCTGATGGAGAGCGCTGCACTTCTCTGCGAGGTGTGTGCACGCTGCATGTGTGCAGAAGTAGGAGGTTAGAGCCAATATTTCTTTTCGCCTCTCTCCAGATTGGTGTGGGAATTGGCAAGGCGAGTCTTGCATTCCTCCCTTACAGAGCAGCTCTTTTTGTACTCTCTGCCTGAGGTGTAGAGGTGGAGCTGAGACGGGGGTTAACTCCAGAAAGACTGCGTGGAGCCCACCCAGTGGAGCTCTAATGCTCTGTGCCACATCAACAGGTGCTGGACATTTTGTTTACATCAGCCCTCGGAGCTGCGTATGACAACTTGGTGCACGATGAGATATTATCTATCCTGCTAACGAGCTTAGATTCTTACTTTGCGACTCTCAATCGAAACATTTTGTTCTCTTCAGGTCAATATGACTCATTGTCATTGTTATTAGATGACTAAATTACTACTAAACCACCTCGCTTGCGATTATGTTCTGCTCATGTTGCCCTGAGGGCAACAATGTCAACAAGTGAAATTGAGTGCTATGTAGAGAACAAAAAGGGCTTCAAGGACATCAATATTGTTTGCATTGTGCGTATAGTGTGTAATGGTGGTACGGTAAAATGGTTTTAAATGTTAAAATATTTTTTTTACATTTGTATTCCTATCAATGCAGAGTAAACGAGACAATACTCTTGGATAAGCCAAGAATTAAAGTTATCAGATGTCAACCTTACTATGCTTCTGTCAGATCTTGGTATATCTTGGGATTTTTCCAAACTGTAAGAATATAACAGCCCCAATAAAGAGCAAAAAAAAAAAAAAAAATTCATGTGGGAAGGTGTTTTACATTGGGGGTGCTGTTATTCCAAGCAGCATGTTCGTGGTGTGTGCTATCTATACATTGTTATTGAGTTAGAAACGCAGTTCTTTGCAGTTCCAAGAATCCCAAATGGGATTCTGCAGCTTCGTCAGCACACCCAAACCTGTGTCCTTGCAAAAAAGTAACCCCAAAAAAACAAAAAACAACATAAACACCTCTAATTTAACAATCTATGCACATGATCTGAAATGCATGGTGCAGGTGCATTTAGGGCGTGTCCAAATTCACCTTTTCTAGTTTAATTGTGGAATGAATGGTCGTGGTTCCAGGCGCATAGTTCAAAAGGGCTGCGCTTAGTCTCTTAATTAATCATGGGTGTGATTTGGGTGTAACGTACAATAAAGCAATCACCCATGTGCTGCTGCACATCGCTATGTGTGTACCCTACACACCCTATACTGTAAATTCTATTAGTTGACCTTACCTAAAGAAAAAGCATGCAAACTGATTGCTTTAAAAAGCTAAGTAAATTGGAATAGAGATTATATGAACAAGTAAGCGTTTGTTAGTACAACATACAATCCATGCATGCTTTTTTTTTTCAAGTAAGGTAAACCAGTAGAATTTACAATGTATGTAGGCACATATTACTATCTTGATAATGCGTCCTTAAAATCACAGTGAAATACTTGACTTCAGACCAGGTTTCTTTTGGTCAATCACACAATCGCGTTCCGCTGCCTCAGGAAAGCAATGCACCAACAAAGTTAAGACCAACATGCCCATGGGCGCAAGTGCATTTGCTATTTAAAAAACATGGGTGCTGGACAGGAAAATGACAACTGCGTCGGTGTGAAACCAGCAGAGACACTTGCGTCACACTTGGAGCCGTTTTGTTTCAGTTGCAAGATAGGTCCCAAAGTTTCTTATTAAGGTGTGCAGCCGCCAGGAGCCGTCCGAACAGCTTCACTGCTCCATGCCATAGATTCTGCAAGTGTCTGAAACCGTACTGGAGTGACAATAACCATTTTTTCCAAAGACTATTTAAACTTTTCCATTTCTGTCCCATCAGGGGCAAAAATTACAACATTACATGGCACAGTGACAGATCTTGACAATTAAAGTATAGCTTACACCAATCACACAGCACAGGCTTATTTCAGCATGGCATAAAACTTAGAAGCGTCCAGGTGCCGGTCGGTTGGGTACAGTGCTGAAAAGGTTAATAGTGGTAGTTGAAAGTATACTTATTCACGTGGGTTGAAATTAGGGGACTATGAAGACCAAAGGTGATCAGTCAGAATAATTTTGTATTGATTTGCAGTGTAGGTAAGTAGGTATCTGTATACGTAACTATCTAGGCAAAATATGTGCAGGCAACACTTATATGTAGAGATATATGACTGATATTTCCTCTGATGTCATTTACAAATGCACCAACACTCAAACCTAGTTCAAATACAAATTCAAAAGGTGTACAAATCAGTATAGACTGCTAAAAAACCAGATGGACTCCTTTGGTGGTTGTGTTTAGTAGAAGTTAGCAAGAACTGAAGTTAGCAAGAATCCACTGGAGATGTGGCTGAGATCCTACAAAAAAGAAACGTGCACTAATAAGGATTTACCTCTGCCCCTCCTTTCCGTGATTACAACCTTGCCGGCGTCGCTCAAGCTAATCCCTTTTTTTGCTTTTCAAACTCAAATGCAAATAAAATGCAGAGTGAAAAAAGAACACTAGCATGGAACAAGGACAGGGCAGAACAGAGCCTGGTGTCTGCTTATTGATTCTCCACAATGAGATGGCGCTCCACCTGCAGCTGAGCATATCTTTTTAATAAGACCATAATAAACATCATGTTGATGGCTATCGTTGGCCATCTAGTTCCGTGGAAACAAGGACCTGTAATCATCTCATAAAAGGATGTTAGTATGAGAGTATCCTGTGTTGATATGGTCAGAAAGTACACACAGACACACATTATTGTACTGTACAAACAGTGATGACTGCGTGCAGCTCTATATCAGGCTCATCACTGGTATACTACAGCCATCTAATCCACGCTTGATTGATAACACAGAGCCATTTTTTCAGTACACAGTCATTTGGGATATATAAGCTCCATTCCTTACTTCATTGACTGTCCAGGGTAGTGCATAAAATAAAAAGGCTGGGCATAAAATAGAAATCCTGCAACAGGTAAAGCAATAGGTGTGTCTTTGAACGATAATGTTTTAAACAATGCCTGCCTCCATTTTGCAAAGTACACCGATATGGGAGAGATCGGTAAACAGTTTAGCATGTTCACAGCTAGCGGGTCAGAGAATCAAACAGTGAAAATACATAAACCAACAATCTGTACGTGAAAATCTCCTATACAATGTGCAATGACTGCGAGCACACTAAAGTACCTGGATAAATCTGATGCCCAGAATGACTTCTACCTCTTTGTATAAAACTTTCCTGATAGTACCACTGATATTAACTAGGACGAATTAAGCATGATATGGTTTCCATAATATCGACAGGACTAATCCCTTCATATACCACGGAGATGCCTCATTACCTCACTGCCTTATAATAGGAGTTCCCCAGGGATCGGTTCTTTGTCCGCTCTTGTTTTTCCGATATACTAAATCACAGGACACAGTGTTCTGATCTCATGACTTCTCTTACCACTGCTACTCTCATGACATGCAACGTTATTTCACTTTTCTTCCATCCACCCCCAAATCTTTCAGAAAATGTAAGACTTAAATGATGACCCATTATGTGAAACTCAACCTCAATAAAACAGAACTGAGATATCTATCAGCTAAGAATTATGCGTGGGTTTAGATCAAGGGATTTGGAACTTGCACAATCACATCAACCGGCAGATCCTTCAGATTTTCTTCACATCACTAGAATACAGAGGATACAGCGACCACAGAAATTCTCATACAATCTCAAGTGACAACAAGACCAAGGAAATAATAGACCTACTTCTGCAGCCTCCTGAGACCCGAACTCTAATGTCGTTCGCCTTGTAATTTTCCTCGCTGTTTCTGTTTCCTAACGCCTGTCTGATCAGCTATTGAACTCAATCAATGTCTCCAAACAGGTTAAAAGGATTGCCCAAAAAGGGCAATACCCAATGGTCCTCACATGAGGATCTTACAAAGAAAAGTTTGTGGACACCTTACCTCAACACTCATATGTTCATGACATAATTAATATGTGCTTATTAAACATCCCAGTTCAGGTTCAGTCCCCCCTTGATGTTATAATAAGCTCCACTCTTCTGGGAAAGCTTTACACTAGACTTTGGTGCATGGCTGTGGGGATTCGTCTCCATTCTTTCCCATGAGCATTAGTGAAGTCCGACACTGTTGTCTGGGTTGAGGAGATCAGTGGGGTTGAGTTCAGTAGTCTGTGCAGACCGCTTAAATTCTTCCAGTCCAACCTCAGGAAACCACGTCTTCATGGACGTCACTTTGTGCACAGGAGCATTGTCATGCTGGAACAGGTCACTTAGTCCCAGTGAAGGGAAACTGTAATACTACAGCATACAAGGATATCCTAAACAATTGTGTGCGTCCAACTTTGTGGTAACAGTCTGGGAAAGGACTGCATTCTGGTGTCATGGTCAGTAAAATTTTCTACATATACTGTTTCAGTAAATATTAGAAACATATTACCACTGTATATGAGTGGTAATACAGACATCATAGTATCATACTAGGTAGAAGCTATGACCATGCCATGCAAAAATATCTGCTTATTTGTATTTTAAATAGTGCTGATACAAATGCCACGCTGATCAACATGGCAGCATGATGGACATGGCGCTGGTGTAAAAGCTCTAAATTGAAAGAATGCTAATGAGCTACATTACAAATAATGAATAGTAAAAGAAGAAGAAGAAGAAAAAAAAAGAAAAAATCCCATCTGTTTTTGAGTCAGTGCCAAAACCTGTGTTCTAAACAGGGAGAATACCTGGTCTGACAAAATAACCTAGGAACTCTGAGGAGTCTGGGTAATGTCTCAAAAACCTCCACAGCTGTGTTGTAGCTGTCTTAAAGATGCATTGTTAAGCCTTCTGGTTCATGTACAAAGTGCTGGAATACATCACGAGTCCTGCTGCTCAGCTCAATGTGTCATACTAATTGCTATCTTACTCCATTTGTCTTATGTCTCCTGAAATCTTCCCTGTCCGTTGTTTTGACTTCTATCTAACACTGAATTCACCGCCTTAATTAAACTGCTTATTGTTAATAATGAGCCCTACTGGGCCAGGGGTTATATGATTGCTGCTGTGCTTATAGTGCAGTCACAGTTCATTAGTGTTTAGTCAGATTATATCAGCAGTGCAAATCAGCATACAGGAAAGCTATGAATGTCATTTGAGATAATAAAGCCGACTGTCTGTATTTAACTAGATAAAGGTAAGCCACGGAGATGGACTCTGATAAATGGCATTATTTAAAGCCAGGAGAATGACCTAATTCACAAGTCATGCCCAATCACAATTGGTTGATGTCCTTTAAAGTCCGAGGGAATAGACTGCAAAGAATTTGATATGTTTGTGTAAGAAGAAAGATGCATTAAACATTACACCAAGGTAAAAAAAATAATAAAAAAGAGAGATTGCAATCATTCTGTGTTCTCTCAAGGCTCAGACTGCACTCAGTTCTGAAAGTTATATTCATTGGCAGCTTGTCCACATTGGCACCGAATATTAATCTTCATAAAAGTCCCCATTTGCAACTCCATCTATTTATAAAAAATTCTTTTTGCGTTTGAAACGGAAATGACGCACGACCACAGAACATATTATACGTGCGTATGACCGGAAACAGCGTCACTAGCGCTTACATTTTAACTAATCACTTCGTTTGTGGACGCCATTTTTATATCATCTTTATGAATCGTTTTTATTTCTGTGAGAGTTATTTTACTGATATTGAAAAGAAGTAAACACCTATTTGGTAAGTCGTTATTTAAGAAAACTGATCTAAATATGTAAAATTCTTTTTGCGTTTGAAACGGAAATGACGCATGACCACTATCGAATTGGTAATTAACAAATTTTATTTTTTTTCCCCTTGTACTCAGTGAGCCATTGGGTGATCATTATATTATAAATTCCGTTTTAAATTACCGTTTGTGAGGGTCCAACGATTTAAAAAATTATTGCTATTTCACAGATATAAGCAGATGTTCTGCTGATTTGGTTGTATTTCTAGACGTTGTGCAAACATGGGGTAGTACGCTTCCTGCCCCACTAGGCTCCATAGAGTTATTATTGGATGTTGAGGTTAAAAATGGGAATAGAGACCCACTGGGGCAGGAATCATGTCTCCCTATGCTTGGGTGAGGAGCAGAGGATAGGATAGTTAATGAAAGGGAAAACTGGGTTTGCTTAAAAAATATGGTCTAAAGATCCTGGATCTTTAAAACGAATAATGGAAATTAAATCTAAGTGCAAAGTGCAAGTGTAGACAGTGTAGACCACGGCATGATGTATTACAAAGACTGGGAGAGGAAAAGGGGGATAATGGAGAGGATGATGTCCATATATCAGAAATGTTTGTGCATAATGGTAACCTTTAAACCACATTCTTTGGCCTAGTTTTTGGTCTTTTCTATGGTTTATTATGCACTTGATAGTAGCCTATATCATAAATCAACAGTGATAGCCTCATGAATGAATGTCATTCTGTCCCACCTGTGTCTATCGTCACAAGCCACTTGTTGGTAGGACAAGTGACATCATTTGAAGAGGAAACCTATGCAAATTTGACCCTGGATAAAGTTCATCCAAATTCCATTCAAACAGGAGAAACTCCATTCAGATAGTTCACCGAATTCCATTCAAACAGGAGAAAAGTCCATGGAGATATATCACCAATTATTCTCACCTGTCAGTGCCTATTGTATGTCACAAGATCAATATTAGCATAATCAGAAATCAATTACGAATTTCTATTTCATCTGGCTTGTAAAGTTTTACCCCCTTCTCTGCTCTGCACCACATTTTAAGACAGGTAGCCTTGTTGCCTGGGAGCACATCGCTAGCAATCTCTCATACAGTAACATCAAAAATGACAGAGTTGATAACTACAGGTGCTCCAGGGATGGATATCTGGGATATAAAACAGAACATCAATTTAGCCAGTCTAGAAAGACTTTAAAGTTTCCGGCGAAATGTACACGCACTTATTCTGCTCTATTCCATATTCATGACTCCATGGGATATATCTGCTATATAAGATGCCTTCATTTACATGATTCACCACGAAAGGTCATTTTGAATTGGGTTATTTCGGTTGCTTGAATTTCGAAGGGATAGGACACTAAATGCTTCTTAAAAATAAAACACCGCACATACCCTGTCACATCCTTCACTCCAACACTATTGGGGTTTGGATTTTTAATTAGCATAATGACTACCAAAAACCAAAAAGTCAATCATAATAGTCAACCAATAGTACAGGAGTGTAAACATGTGCGCTTTGGAAGCAAAGAAGAATACCCTTTTGTCTAATTTGATAGCGCAGACGGTCGGGAAATAAAGAATTACAAGCAGGGAATCATTAATTAAGGATCAAGATTTTCAGTCCCCCATCTGACTTTAAGTTCTCTTTTTATCATTCTCCGTCTCTCCTCCATGGCCTTCCTTGGCTGAGCACTAATTAAATCAGTGATACCACCTCGCTGTCCTTTGGACCGCCTCTATTGTAATCCTAGCTAAAGAGTCTGGTGGAGCTCAGGCTGAAAACTGTGAGATAAACTCCATTGCACCTCCAGCCGCAGACAGGCCCATGGGCACCGGGTCCTGGTCTGAACTCTCTCGCCATTAATTAATATGTTTACACCCTCCACTCTCTGCTTGTTTATTGATATTAGACATTATTATTCTCCATGCACTGCTGACAGCAAACCGGCCCTGATCTAGCGATTCGTGCTATCTTTCCAGAGCAGGTGGGGATGAATAAGCGAGAAATTCCCTTCTTGTGAAGAACAACAGGAGATCACAGATAGGCATCACAGCCATGTGGCATGTACTGACCACAGAGAAAAGAAAGCATGAAGCAAATACGACTGTGAAATTCTCTTTCACAAGAGCTTAGTAGCAGCTGTCCGTACGTGATTTACTTTTAACTGACTGACTAAAATTACAAAGAGGCATGTCTGGTTCAGTACAGCAGAGTGATTATGATGTAGAATGCAGAACAAGGTAGAATAAATACAGAGCACTTCACTGAGTAGCCAATTTGGGAAAATAATTGTTTATGCTATAGAAAACAAGTGATTCAGAGCTCCCCGAAGCAAATTGCTTAAAAGCTCCCTGACATCATCTATATTCTCTCCCGTTCATTTTTTTCAGGCTCAATTCCCTTAGTGTAAGAGTCGCATGTATTAGATTACGCATAGATATTTCAGTCTCTGCACGCTAGCCATATTGCCGGACCCTGTAACCCCTTCTGTATAGTCTCACAAAGCAAAATTCCAACTATCGTTGGAAAGGCTAGTTGTTTTCGCCATTCAGCGCAATCAAGAGCTGCCTTCTGTCGCAGTAGAGACTATTTGACTGGCATTGCAAATGAACAGCCACACCCGTTGTTTTTGCCTGCTTGTATTGTGAAGCGATTGTGAATATAGAAACAGGCCCGGGGAATCAGTGTGGTTCACCATAGCCACACATCAAAAGCGTCTGAGGCTGCACAATCTGGGACTATAACGCGTTCCAATGTTGACTCCAGTGGAGATCTGGAGTTGTGGGAAGCTCAGAATAAAATATACATTAGCATGGTTTGTGGGTTACCTTCTGTTCACTTGCAATCGTAACATTTGGAAATATAAAGACATCTAAGTACAAGGAAGGGTGTTTGAGTCAGTGTTAGATAACCACCTCTGTTTTTTGCTTTGGGGATGCATGGGTTGTATTAAACAAATGCTTTCATCGTCAGTAATCGGTTTATTCTGGTCAGGGATATAGTAGGTACTGGGAACACTGGGAATGAGGACAGGACACACTCAGGATGGACCAGCAGTTAGTTGTAGGACACTATGTATACACACACATATTGACTTACACCTAGGGGCAATCTGAAGTAGCCAAGACGCCTACTGACATGGTTTTAGGAGGTGGGGGAAGTACCTCACATAAACTCAGGAACTCGAGCTCAGGATTGAACCAGTCACCAGGATCTGTGAGGCAGTGCAGCCCTCTGCGCCACTGTGCCCAAGAGCAACCAGTAAACAAAACTATGAAAAGTCTGAACCCACCACACTTCTTTCCTGCACACTCTTAGGACAAAACGAGGAAGAGAGAGAATATGAATATATATCAACAGGACATTAAGGCTCTGATTTCCTGAAGGTTTGTGTATGTAAACTTGGGCACACTCGACAGCACCTGTCTGGGCTGTTTTACATGTTTGCTTTAATGTATGTGCAATTTGGGGCATGTGTACCTAAAGGTGCAAAATGAAGCAGGACTCCATACAAACAGCTTAATTTAGGCCATGAAAATCTCTCTGAAGCCAAAATTACACCACTCATTTACGAATGAGAATGGACCAAGATTATACTTCAGAACAGAGTTGTCGGGCAGCACGGTGGCTGAGTGGTTAGCACTATCGCCTCACAGTGAGAAGGTCCTGGGTCCAAGCCCCGGGTTCAGCACGGGTGCCGTTCTGTGTGGAGTTTGCATGTTCTCCCCGTGTTCGCGTGGGTACTCCGGTTTCCTCCCACAGTCCAAAGACATGCACAGAGGGGATTAGGCTAATTGGCGACTCTAAATTGGCTGCAGGTGTGACTGTGAGTGTGAGTGGTTGTCTGTCCCTCTGTGTGTTGCCCTGTGGTGGATTGGTGACCTGCCCAGGGCGTATCCTGCCTCTCTCCCGATATCAGCTGGGATTGGCGCCAGCTTCCCCCCACGACCCTGAACAGGATTAAGCGGCAGAAGACGAATAAAGACGAACAGGGGTGTCAAAGTCTCTTATTAGGTTTGCACAGCATGTTTGCACATACAATGTCAATAGTACTTAAATACGGCCCGCGAAAAGGTTTTATTGACACGTACCTTCTAAACAAACAAAAACAGACACATGATTATTTTTCATAAGGGTGTATTATGAACAAATTTTGAACAGGCCTCACTGCCTGTAATTGCTCTTATACCGGATATGCGTTCAATTCCCATTACCCATCTCCCTGGATCTCTGATTGAGATCCGAACTGGCCATGACTGTCAGCAACTAGCATAAGCAAAATAAATAAATAAATAAACAAACAAACAAACAAAGAAATAAAAATCCCATTGCACATGCAAATTAGCCAGCATTATTTGGGATCATAGTCATTCAAGCCTACGGGCCTAAGTGCGTTAGATTTCACAGATATTCTTTCATTACCAAAAGTAACTAAATTGTGAATTCCTAAGCTACAATTCAGTTTTGTCTCACGCTTTACAGCCCTATTTTATTCATACTGTTTAACTGTGGAGAAGATCGAGCTTAATCCTCCTTCTTTCACCCACAAACCATGGGCCATGCAAACGTTTGCACTCCAGTGAATGAGGATGACAGCACGAGCTTTTGACTTTTTGTTCTACATTTTGTGCAAGTTTTAACATGTGCAAGTGTGAAAAATCATTCTTCCTCTTATTTAATAATACACATACAACGCACATACAATGAACTGCATACAGTAAAAATAATTAGTGGATCTCTTGCAGGGCCTTGAGTTAGGGCGCAGGAAATGTGTTTTATAACGCAGCTGGATCCCTAGAGCTCTGAGTAAATTGCCAAGCAATTGGTGTGAAAGAAGCAACTTTATAATGCGCATTATTTCAACAATTACATGTTTGTTCCCAGGAGCAAATAGTGTGACTGAGGAACTGAATTCCTGAATAAAACCAGGACAGATGTTTAAAAAAAAAAATCGTGTCAGTCATTTGTATCAGTTGTTAGTACCATGCTAGCAAAGTTTACACAATTCAAGCGTGCCATGGCGAAGGTTGTCCTCAAAAGCTGAGCCATCTGAACGAAGACTTTGGGTAATGTAGCAGGCAATAGCTTGAAGTTCAGGAGGAAAAGGCGAAGCCAAAGGGAGCAATCTGGGCGGATTTAAGGCTTACTGTTAAAGGCAGCGATATGTGTATGTGCAGAGCTTAAAAAGTACCTTGAGGAATGCAGCGGCAGTGTAAGGCAGCGGAGCCTGGAGCAGTGTGGCGTCTAGAGTGGTAGAGATCCGCGGCTCTCCTCCATCCTGTTTCCTGCAGAGACAGACGCAGTGCTCTTTAGTGCTGCATCACCTCTCATGCACCAACACACACACTTAGCGTATACGCACATCACATAAACACAGACTGTGAGGTCACAGAAGGGAATGCTTTATCAATGAGGCAGCCTGGGGGTTGACATTTATATTACTCCACACAGCTGTATAGGAAGCACCTCCCAGCAATCTTTGTACTTTCATTAGCAGATTCCTGGATCTGGACAAGTTCTTCACATGGGGAAGATGAGCCATAGGTATCTGCTGCAGGGTAGAGAAGAGTAATTCAGTTCGGTTCTTCTCTCTTCTGACTCTTTTTTTTTTTTTTTTTTACATCTGGTCATAATTAGATTTTCCATTATTCTGAGACTGAGACAAACCAGGCTGAATTACAATGTGGGCTAAATATGATTCAGAGGCAATGTGAGTGAGCTGCTGAAGTATGACCTTCATTTTCCCATCAGAAAGCAACTGGGGTATGATCCTCAGGCTGAAAGATATCTAGCCAAAGATATGCCTCTAATTCGGAAGAACCTAAAGCAATTTGAACGTCTTCTCCAAAGGATCAAGCCTTTTCCACATCAAGCAGCGTAAATGAGGTTACTGCACAAACACAGCTTGAGGTAATATAAATTGACTACAAATGCGTACCATTCACCATCCAGAGACCTGGAATTAAATGCAGAACTTCTAACTCCAACTTAAATAAATAATCATGATTCCATACATTATGCTGTATGGAAGGTTTGCACTGCAGGCCGGTACACACTGGCAGTGTCTTAAAAGAGAATTTAAAAAGCAACATGCTACGTCTGATCTTCTGAGAGCCCTTAAACTATGGTGACGCAGCACTTTCCCTCTAAGTGCATATATGTGTATATGTCTATTTAGACCTAAAAGTGTTTTTTGCTAAATTACTTTTACGAGATGATTTGCTTACAGGGTCTGTAGGGGATTGCTGCTTTTTTTTTTTACAAGAACAAAATACCTTTAATTGTTAGTGTTTGCCTTAACGAAGATGCAAGTTTTTGAAAGCGACTTCACGACTTTAGCCTGAAATTATTGCATTTGACAAATATGAGACAAAACCAAAAGGGCTACTACTACAGTTGCATAAAACTTTCTTTCATTTTAATGACTTGGAATTATGGCTTAATCTTATCCCTGGCTTTATATTTATTATTCACTGAGCATTCACACCTCCAAACCAACAGCATTTAAACAGGGCCTGTGAAAGGGTTGTGTTTTGATCAGGTCTTAAATTTCTCTTTCTTTAATTTTGCACTCATTTCATATTTCATATAACAGCCTTTTAGTAATTTAAGCCTTTAAGTAGTGCTATAATCAATATGAAATTATATATGCATATATAGGACAAGGTTTGGTTTTTTCCATTTTTTTTTTCAAGGTTTGACTCTTCGTTTGAAATTAAGCTCACTCAGGCATGTAAAAATTTTTTATTTCAATAGTTTTCTTCCCCCTACCTATGACATTATCTGCACAAGTGTGCTTTTGTAAATCACCTGCAAATGCATGCACAATTGATCAGATTGCCCAAGCAAATTAGTGCTCTTTATCTGGGATGTTATCTTATCATGCAGATCACATCATGGACAGCATGGTGATGCAGTGGTTATTTAGCACAGTGACAGCGTTCAGGGTTCAAACCTGCCGGAAGACTGGGACCTTACTGTGTGAAGTTTGCATGTTCTCCCAGTGTCTGTCTGGTTTTTGCCCTGTGATGGGTGTTCCAGTTTCACCCAACCCAAAGACATGCAGATTAGGCCAGCTGGCTATTCTAAATTGTCCATAGGTGTGAATGAGAGTGTGAAAGGTTGATCATCTCTCTGTGTTAGCCCTGCAACTTATTGGCGACCTACCCACGGTGTACCCCGCCTTTCAAATGAAATCAGCTTTGATTGGCTCCAGCTTCCTCATGACTCTTAATAGATATATATCCTTGCCACCGTCGCCGCAGGCTTGCTCATCAGGGATAGGCATATATCTATACATTTCTATATATTTAAACATATGCACTTATGGATATGTTTATGATTAATTTGCCTTTAATTGGACATTATGTATTGTAAAGCTGCTTTGCGACAATGTTCTGTTGTTAAAAGCATTATACAAATAAAATTGAATTGAATATTGTAGAAAATGGTATTAATAATGGATGGATGGAATAGCTATATCACAATACAATCCACACTGGAATTCAGGGTAGGGGGTAGCTCAGGGGGTTACGACATTGGCCTACTGTTCAGAAGGTTGTGAGTTCAAATCCAAGCCCCACCAAGCTGCCACTGTTGGGCCCTTGAGCAAGGCCCTTATTCCCTAGCATATATTTATTGTATAAATAAGTTAAATGTAAGTCGCTCTGGATATGAGCGTCTGCCAAATGACTGTAATGTAATATAATGAATTCAAATGAGGAGAATCGCAGACTGTCATTTTCAGATGGACCACAGATTTTACTTTACTCAACCTGGGTTAGAAAATTACATATTCAACCAAACTCAGTCCAAATGGTCTCCTGAAAAAAAAAGGCAAAGTAGGAAAAAGCACTAATTTGATAATATGTCTGTGTATGTTTTTACTTGGAACTCCTTCACTTTTTCTACAGCCATCTGGCACATATTTCTGGCTAGTTGTTTGAAATATAGTCTTGCAGCACTTGTTCCACTGCCTGTTGACTCCTCAAACAGCTCCAGGATTGGATTTTATTTTCATTTTCAACCTGAAACATCAACCTAAAGTGGCTTAAAATCTTTAATAAACCAATTTAAAGCTCTATCATTTTTTCCATTTTCACATATTCCCATTATCTGACCCTTTTTGCTGTGCTCGGCAGCACTGGAATCCAGCTTGGAAACAAACCTTAAGGATGCTATCTCTGGGGATCAAGTCCTGAGTAGGGGGTTGCACTTTCTACACCAGTTTCATTAGACCTTCCCTGCCCAGCAAATCCATTCATCATGGAACAGACAGGTGTTTTCCTTTGGGTGGGACCCTACTGAACCTTCATTATCATAAATAGCAGTAGAAATGCCAAGCAAGGTAGAAAGCAATGCAGGTTTTAGTAACTTTAAAATTTCCTCCTTATGCACATAAGGAGGTTTCTGTTAAGTAATCCTGCCTCCTGCTTTCATATAGCCAGCATTTCTTATAACATGTATTGTGATATATTGTTTGAATTAAAATGAAGGCACATTGACCTAAAACAGATAGACAGACTGAGGGATGGACCTTGAGTGAACTTCAGGCAGGCAGGAGCCAAAACAAACTCTTCAGATTGCCTCCAGGTTTCATAATGCAGTGAGTCTTAATCATAGAGCCGAGCCTGCCAAATGGATCCTCATTTACAGATCATCATCATAAAAGAAATGTATCACGGGTGAGGCACCATGATGTTAACTCCCAATTTACCCCAAAAGATAAAATAGTAAATACAAGATGCATAACTCATGAATCAGCGTCGGAGATAAAAATTCTGCCAAATGCACACTAGAGATCAGGCATTACTGTAGTAGGAAGAGGGTTATTAATTCCTCCCTGTTCATCCTGCTCTGAGTGCATTAAATGGTTTTCCACTGCTTCTTCCCTCCAGCCTATAACATCCTGCTGGGGTGGGAGAAGGTGTCATTGTAGCACACAGTCCACTGAAAAAGTAATTACTAGAGAATGGCCTCAGCTGCTCCTCTCCCTGTGGGATAGAGCCTGAATACTTTACTCTATTCTTCATCCTTAGCTGTTCTTCTTAATGGCAGGATCTCTTTCACTGTTAGCACTATTATGAATCGATTCTGATATTATGATATGCTAAATGAAAACAAAGCATGAAAATCAAAGTTTTGGAGAATATGTCAAATTTGTGGACCTTGGAAGCTGAAAAAAAAAAATCCGAATATGAATTTTATATAAATGTATAAGTACATACTGCACGTCGCATTTTTTTCTGCCGTGCGTTTATTCAATGGTGATTTTTGCCAGTGTTTTCACAATCTTTTGAATCATGGGTAAAATTTGCATGGGAAAACATAGAATTCCAAATGATAGGAGTATAGGGTTATTTTATGGTTATGATTTTGTCCTAAGTATACAAATCTTAACCATTTAAATCTAAAAAAATGCAGAATGTATGTAAATTTGGCCAAAGCTCAAGAGTCCCGGATTCCCGTGGAAAAGCAGATGCTATTTAGTGTGGTAGCCAATCACAGTGGTCTGCCGTGCTCGTGTCCATAAAGTGAAGACTAGGGTTACGTGGAGTCAAAGCAAAATGAACCCATTAGAAATAACTGACTTTCTAATGTATCTAAGGTGTTAACTGCATGTTCTATACAGTATGTTCTGCAATAGTTAAGCTCTTAATAAGAATTGAACTCTTAACCTGTAATTTCAAATGTATATCTTTTTTCAGCAAATATTATCCCCAGTAAGTTCAAAATGAACGCGCTGGTAAAATGCTGGTTAAAAAGTCATAAAAAGAACCTTTGTCAGTTTCCACGCTTCCTAGCCAATGAGCTGCACTGAGGAAAAGCACACTGCGTTCATTAAACACACACTTCACTGCAATTATCACAATCAACAGTGTTCAGAAGCGTACATAATACACAGCCAATGAGATGGAAGCGTGAGCGGATCAACCTTCCCAATTTGTGATGCCTTCGTAATTGAAGGCGTGCATATATTATGACTGCTCAAGGCAGTAAACAGGTGTTACTAAATGACAGATTCCCTTGCGGTGAACGTGTCAGCATCCTCTGCCAATAAAATTAGACGTGGTCTTGTATGATTAATGCACTTTTGTAAACAGGCAATGATATCAGATTAAATGCTACCTAAAGACACCGTCGCTCTTCACTATCTAACGCTTAAATGGCAGGTTTTTGATTTACGATCAATAAAAACATACCGTATAACCAATAATAAAGCTAACGCTGCACTCCCCAGAAGAATAATCAGGTAGTATTTTTAACATTTTTTTTTCTTATTTAAATGATTCAATAGAGATTGTTCCACAGGCAAGCCTGTAACCAGAGCCTTGCTAATCATAAACCTCTAACCTACACCAATTTAATTACGATTTAACGAAATAATCCTGATCCTTCCTCTCTCCTGGGAGTCCAAAAGACCCTAGAATTCACAAAGCGCAAGTGGCACGTGTGTACGTGACTCAGTTATGTTCCTTAAGTAAAGCGGACATTAATAGAACAACAGCTTGCTTGGTTTTGTTCAAGCGGTTCGACTGACCAAATGCACCGTAATATTAATAGCACACGGAGGAGTTGATTCTTAAATAGCCGTTGGTTCAGCTGTTGACTTGAAACGAAACAGGGAATATTCTGTACGTTGTGATTATAATGTAATTCCCACACAGATACTACATGCAGAATAATAACAGCACTGGTGCATGTTATAACTTTTAATCAAGTTCGAAAGAATCAAAAAAATATAAAACCTGCAACTGCGTCATTTGACCGGATCTCTCAGCGCTTTCCTTTTCACACAGGCACACCAATGAAAGACGCATACTTTAGATCTGAAATGTACAGCAATTTTAAGTTGCCTGAGTTGTATGCTTTATGGAGACACAATCGATCAAGAAGTACTGTTTAAAACAGAACTTCTATGTGCAAGAAAACTGACACAGACGACTGAGAAACACTTTTGGACAGACGGCGGCCTCTTCCCCCGAGAGCTTCTTCTCTTCATCTATAATACTTCGGCGAGTTCAAGACGCGCTACAATACTCCCTGCTCTTTGCGATTGCAGATCCAAATAAATAATCACTCTCGCTCAGTCTTGCTCTTTCTCTCTTTTTCCTCTGAGCAGACAAACTCAGCTTTCTGGAAGAGACTTGAACTGAGAGCAAATGAGATATTAAAAGCTCTCCACCGCAGAATGAGTATGAGACAGACAGAGTGAGTCACATTTTGAATGTGATGCACCCATCGCTCAGGATCTTTTTTTTTTTTTTTTCCCCAACCAAATTTGTCTGGAAGTGAATGTGATGCAGATAGAAACTCTGGAGTTAGGCATAGAAGGCAGACAGCTGCACCTCGTGGTGGCTGAAAGTCCTAAAATAACACTTAATAATTTGTCTGAGCCTAAGTCTGACAGAAACTCCGCTATAGCGCGTCATTATCTGAGCACTTAATTACAGCTAATGAGGCGTGAACAGAACCTTGTTATTGCTCACTGATCTGTCTGTCCCACTGGATACGAGTAATACTGCTGCTATGGAAAATCTGCCTTCTATGTAGGGGTGTGTGTGTGAGTGTGTGTGAGAGAGAGACAGAGACAGAGAGTGAGCACGTCAGTGGGGACTATATATATAAAAAACCCTGAATTGAATTGAACTGTGCAAGGTCATTGAGCGCAACATAGGGTTAGGAGTGCAAGGGCTATCTGGTTACACATCCTGCTCCAAACAGGCACAAGACATACGCACGGTTCTCAGCCTGTGCCGCGAGAACCCCTGCAGCAGCTGTCAGAAATGCACAATGAACCCCAAGAACTTGCTTTGTAGCAATCTGCTCCGAGCCTCGGCGCTTGCTTCACTGTTTGCTCCGTTACCCCAAAACTGAAAATCACAATCTCACCCAAAAAACACCACACCAGCAAGCTGAGCATCATCACTGTGCTCCAGATGTTGATACTGAACCATGAAAGCAGTCAGGATAAAGAAGTTACTCACCGTGTCGCAGCTGTAGCAGTGGTTGTGTGTTTCTGCAGCCAAGGCAGTGCAATCTCTGGTGCTGCTTTCAACTCTGCCACACACCTGCTAGCAGCTCCGTGCTCATCCTCCCTTCACTATGCCCCCTCCCATCTTTCCTTCCCTCCACTCCACTTCTAGCTCCTCCTCCTGCTCTCTCCCTCCTTTTCCTTCTCCCTCTCTCGCTCAAAATGCCACAGAGAACCTGAGCGCTGCCCATCCAAGCTGTTTGACACAGACGTACTTTGCATTTAATTATGCTCTGCCGTAATTAAACACATCTCACTATCAGCGACTGTTGCTTAGGTAACTGGGAAAAGTCATGAAAATAAAACTCGCTCCTAAACATCTCTCTCTTAATATACACGCATCTCTATCTGTCATTCAGACACCCACATGGCTACATCTGTTCATGTCTACTACATCCATACGCGCTCTCCTCTAAGGTTTAACCCCTTCTCCTGGGATGAACGGGAACCCATAAAGACGCTGCTGTTTACTGGATTACCTCACAAACACTGTACATTAACACTTTTGTTCAAGTCAACACTGTGTTATCTCTTAGAAATAAACAATGCTTCAAATATATGTGTTTATTTATAGCGCAGCAAAGGTTAGAGCAGCTTGGGCCTTTACTCTGTCGAGTTCAAATGCAGCTGACCTGCGCAGAGACAAATGGAAGCTCAGGTCAATAAGCTACACAAAGAGAGGTTTTGGCTTGCAAATTGCGCCCTGCCCAACCATGAGCTCCGAGTGTGGAAAAAGTCCATGTACCCCTTCCTGACCTTTTCAAGGCAAAACAAGGCACGGCGCAATCAATATGCAGTGCATGGGAGCGAGGTCGAGCTGGATAGGCCACATTCATACAAAATAACACAGGATTAATCAGCAATGTGCAATCCAAGTAAGAGGCATGTTGTAATCATTGTAATCCATGATCGTAATACCGATGTTCTACATTCATATTAATTCTCAATACTGAAAGGGCTCCTGAGTAGCTCAAGAAAAAATCAATCACCCGCTTGCCGCCATGAGATCACGAGGATGAATCCCAGCAGTGCCGTGGCTTTTCACGCCGGGGGATAATGGTCCGTACTCTCTGGGTGTTCAGAAAGGGAATCCTCGCCCCTCTGTCAATTAGAGCTAGACTAGCCAATCAAGGGTGTCTGTGAGAGCAAAGCTGCAGGTCGCACAGGAAGCATGTGTTAGCCCTCACTCTTTTATGCTTTGCATACATGCCTGTGCTCATAACATCACAGCTGAAGTACATCAACATGACAGGAATATTATCTAAAGGAGTCCATCACAAGCTCTCTGTCAGTCCTGGGATTTGAACACTGTTCCTTCTGATTACTAGACAAGAAGCAGAGATTGTGCCCCAGAACCTGAGCTCCTAATGCTTTAATGAAGTAAATCAATTAAATAAAAAAGCTGTTCAGTGCATCTGTTTATCCCTGGCATCTCAGTGTCTGTCACCAGGGCTGAATAAATCAGTAGCCCAGGCATCTAGGACAAGCAGATTTTGTGTCAGGGCTATTATTATTATTATTATTACATGTATCTTTAGTTGCCACAACCTAGGCTCAAGTTTAACCTTAAAGAGCTTCATGGTGGTGCAGGAGACCTTAGTGCTGTAACTGAAGCACTTACTTCCATACGTATGTTCATATACAGTACGTGCTTACATACGTATGTACTTCAGCCATGGTGAGATCTGACTAAAGGGAGAATAATTTCCACTAGATGATCATGTGACATGCGATCTTTTTCAGAATCAGGAACATGCAGGTATGTCGAAACTGGCCAAATTATATATACTCAGCAAAAAAAGAAACGCCCCTTTTTCAGGACTGTGTATTTCAACAGTAATGTTGTAAAAATCCA
>JAQLOM010000015.1:8355859-8373641 GCA_030068315.1 Chrysichthys thysi
CCTTCTGTAAATTACATAGGTGCGTGCGTATGTATGCTAATCTGCACGGCTAAGCTGTAAGTCAGTGTCCTCACATCAGACACAGTGCTGCATAGGTAACATGCTAGGCTTCCTAGCCTGTAACCCAGCCAATCGGAGTGGTTTTACTGCGATTGTGCAACCAGCAAACCTGTAACCCAACCAATCAGAGTGGTTTTACTGCGATTGCGCAACCAGAAAAGTCTGAAGCACGTCAGGGTTCAGATTAGCCGCCGCGATTAGCATAAATACGCACGTACCTAAGTTAGGCACACAGCTCGGCTCCATGGTGTGTTGAGTCACACTAACTTGTTGATCGCATCTCCATTAACTTTCAGGCTCATTGTCTCCCCCTAGCGATTGAAGTCAGGTAGGACAACAAATCACACCTTCCTAGTAAAGCGATCAGTGAAATAGAAGTATCAGTTCATGGTATCGGCACTTTATGGACGAGTATGAGTACGAGTATTTTAGCAGAGTAGCAAAGTATCGGCCCGATACCCGATACTGGTATCTGTATCGGTGCAACCCTATCTAGTATGTCTTGTACTGTATATCCTTCACTGGAATTAAGGCCTGGCCTAAATCTGTCCCAGTATGACAACGCCCCTGGGCACAAAGTAAGGTCCATGAAGATATGGTTTGCCAAGGCTGGTTTGAAAGCACTCAAGTTGCTTGCGCCTCAGCTCCACTGAACACCTTTGAGATGTATTGAAATGCTGACTGCATTGCCAGGCCTTTTTGCCCGAAATCCGTGTCTGACTTCACTAATGCTCCTGTGGCTTAAGGGTAACAAATCCCCAAGCAGCATTTCAAAATCTAGTGCAAAGCCTTCTGGTCTAATCTAGCGGAGGTTTGAAGGGGTACTAAATCTATAATGGGATGTTCAACAAGCACATATGAGAACTATTTTTGTGGTCAGATGTTTGTTCGTTTCAGTTGGTGCTCAGGGATATTAAAGAGGCCTTGGGGCATTGCAACAATACACAGCCTAGGCATCATGAGACAGTCAAACAAACCCAATAGTCCAACCAGCACTTGCTAGAACCACCACTGGATCTCATAATTGACATATTCTCCTTTTCAATGTTCAGTCAGCCTACAGTTCATGTACATAAGCACAGGGCACAACTTGCCATCACACCTATGCTGCTTTGCATAATGAATACTTAATTAGCCTCACAACACAACAGAGTTTTGAATTATTGTCACGAACATGCTGATGATCACAGCTCCAGGAACCTGTTGTAAACAAACAGAAGTTTATGTCACGACAAACATGGGTTATTCAGTTCGGTTTGGATGGTCGGTTAGTAATATTTCAAGATTGCACTTTCACATAAGACACTCAACATTCTCCCCACACTACACCACGTTACAAGATTTTACAAGCCCCATGTCACAGGATAATCTGGGAAAATAACTGTTTAAGTCTAAAATGAGGACACCTAGTGCGATCATCTGGAGAGCCGTCTCAGTCTGAAAATCAGCCTAATTATCCTCTAGTGTGGCGCAGACATTAGTCATCAACAGGAGCTTGCAGAGAGTCGCTAAGTTAATATGAGGATGTCAAAATTAGACACAACACGCACAAAATTGTACAAAATACTGGTGATGTTACTGAAATGAAAATAGAAAATTGGATTATTGCTTCATTATAATACAGACCAGTATTAAACCGTGAACCTCTAACACTGGTATCCTGTTGAAAATAGGAGAAAAAACACGCCATTCAATGCCTTACAACAAGCCATACTAAATCCCCATAATGTGTTATTGTTGGGTAGCATTACTGCCTCACAGCTCTCGGGCCCGTGGTTCAATCCTGAGCTTGGGTTACTTCCTAGGTGGTTTTCCTATGCCTACATGGGTTCTCTGGTTTCTTCCTACTTCCTAATGTGCCACAAATTGCCCCTAGGTGTGAATGATTGAGTCAAGGTGTGTTTGCATGGTCCTCTGTTTGCATGGTCCTTCTATTCCCTCCTCACGATCAGCTTTCCCAGGCTCTGGATCCATAGCAAATTTGTGTGCACGTGTGTGTGTTTGGGTGGAGGGTCTAACAAAGCCTGTAGTGCTCATTAGTTGCCTTGGGAGTTTCTGGTACACTACACCTATATAAAAGCAACTTGGTTTATTGCCCTAAAGGTAATATTCTCTGAACATATGCAGTGTGTTTAGTTATCACTGTGACAAGTCATGCTTTATCCTGCTGATTCAATGTCTCTCTGTCTGACAGAGATACATTATACATTATTATGACCAGATATGTCAATATACAAAGTTTGATGTGACATTTGAATGATTTTAAATGGCAACATGCTTATTGGAAAGTGTACTGAAAATACAATATTAAGAATGGTTTTCTCAGTAAATGACTATGAAATGTTGGCTCTTTAACGTCAAATATAATTAGATATAATCAGAGTAGGAATGCATCCATACATTTTTTTTTCGCTGTAAGATTTTTTTTCCCCCCGATACTCCTCGATATACATATTGTGTAACAAAAGGAGCTTAAAAGTATAGATCGGATCCATGTGAAAGAAGTTTAATACAAAGCAATGTCCAAAATCCAAATACCACAAACAGTGGGCAGATCTAGGTCGAACACAATAGAGGCTCAAGGAAACACAATACAAAAGGCAGATGCAAAATCATGACCACAAAGACAGGCAAGAGGAGATACACAGAAGTTCAGAGATAAACCAGAACAGGGGGATATCCAAGACAAGAAAAAACAGAAAAGCAAGGCAGGGTTCAAAAGCAAGACGGAGCTCACTCAAACTTACTCAAATGATAAACAAAGGACATAAACTTGCAATTATCATGAGCGTCCCTGCGCTTTATATACATTAATGGCAAGAAATTAAGCATGACCAATAAGTAAGAGTTTGCAGTTTAGGGGAGGGTGCCCTCTTGTGGTGTGGTGGTGAATTGTCTGTGCCTGTCGTGACAATGGTCAATTATGGTCAAGATTGGGACTACCTTGGGAAACTGGGAGATCTGTGATAAAGTTGAAGCGGCATGGGACAGTGGTTGTCATGGTATGAACAGAGGTTCAAGAAGACTTGGTGGTAACTGATGTAAGCGGTGAGAATGAGCACAAACTGAATAGGCACTGACAAAAGACTCAACATAAGGGCCAAAGACTGCCACCAGAATTTATTTTTGTTATACATTACATTACATTAGTGTCATTTGGCAGACGCCCTTATCCAGAGTGACTTACATCTGTCTAATTTATACCACCGAGCAGTTGAGGGTTAAGGGCCTTGCTCAAGGGCCCAGCAGTGGCAACTTGGTGGTGCTTGGAGTTGAACTCACATCCTTCCGATCAGTGGTTCAATGTCTTAACCACTGAGCTACCGCTGTCCCTAAAAAATGATAATGTTCTTTCCTAAGACAACACTGTTCTGAGGTAATTTGGTGACCAAGGTTGAGAGGCCTTAGTCTGAAGGTACTTGTGCACATCTGAAGGGAAATGGTGCATTGCGTTGCTCAATGGCTTGTTTCATCCACACTCCACTGCAAGAGTACAAAAGGTTAGTGCATGGTTGGTTGCTGTCTGTTTCCTTTGATTGAGGGCATGAGAGAGTCTCTTACTGGCATCCTTCCGTGAGACAGGGTGATTGAAATCCTCTTGGAATTCCCTTTTAAGCTCTGTATGTTTGGTTCAGTGTGTTGTTTGGTTGAAGGTTGTAGGGGGGGTGGGGGTGGATTGGGGGGTCAGGTGAGTGCTACAGTGGTGGGCAGGGTGAGAGGTTGATGGATTTTTAGTCACTTCCCTAGATTTGCCAAAGGATGCAGTTGCAAACAAAATAGCACATTGCATTTACACACACATCCATCATATTTGTCAGGTTGTACAAGAAAAGGGCAGAAGGGGTCAACTTCTGAGTTAGCAAAGGAAGTTGAGTTACTCCTGATGTTCCTAATGCTTTCTTGGCCTAGGTGAAGTCCTTCATATTGATGGAGACTAAAGAGACTGAATAGAGACTAAAGAATTGCTAAAGTTGTTTGTGCGATTTCCCAGTAATTGACCCTTAGGATGTTAGGGCTGAACGGATATCCTGATGTAGGATTCATGTTTCTCAGCAAATAGATTTGTAACAAAGGGAACTAAGGAGGATATTTAGGATCCATGTGCATGTTTCCAAAATCCAAATATTTCACGTATAATATAAGCAGTAAACCTGAACAAGGGAATTTCCAAGATGAGAGAGAGGAAAGGCCTGTTTCGTTCATTGTCTTCTTCCACTTAATCCTGTTCAGGGTCACAGGGGGAAGCTGGCGCCAATCCCAGGTGACATTGTGTGAGAGGCGGGACACACCCTGGGCAGGTCACAAAGCCACCGCAGGGCAACACACAGAGACAGAAAACCACTCACACCCACATTCACACCTACGGCCAATTTAGAGTCACCAGTTAGTCTAATCTCCTCTGTGCACGTCTTTAGGAGGAAACCAACGCAAACACGGGGAGAACATGCAAACTCCACACAGAAAGGCACTTGTGCTGAACCCAGGGCTTGAACCCAGGACCTTCTCACTGTGAGGCGACAGTGCTAACCACCCAGCCACCGCGCTGCCCAAAAAAGCCTGTTTATGGCAGGAAATTAGCATGCTTAACAAGGAGGAGTTCAAAATTCACAGGAGGTGCCCTCTGGTTGCATGGTGGCAAACTGTCCAGATGTGACATACTAATACCAAAATGATGCCTGCCACGAACAATATACTGTTTAAATGCTATCATTTTCACTTACCCAGCTTTATCCGATGACATTTCTCTTCACCACTCAGCATTTGCTGCAGGGCTTGCTTTCTGTTCTGTGTTAGCAGTAAACTCTAATACTAAATATTTTATTTGGTAACTTGTACGGACATGTACAAGTACCTCTTCTTCATACTTCAGACAGATGTCCTGCCCATCATTCAATGTGAAATATATTCAGATTGCAGTCACTGTCTGTCATATCTTCATCAGAATACCAGTGTACAATCGGATTAATTATCATATGTTGGTACTAGAGTGTTCTAATGAGTACTTATATGAGTAAATGAGCATGGTACTGCATCAACACCCAATAGCAGTATCAACTAATGATGTGCCCCTAAATCAGAGTATTTTATCAAAGCATTTTGCTAAAAAAAAGTTTAGCATGAGTTACTACTTGCTATGCTCCACATCACAGCTATCAGCAGAGACTCCAGATTAAATGGCCATTAGTGCCCAGTGGCATATGGCATGAGCAGTGATGTATAGTCTTCAGAGAGCCCTTAACCTGGTTTATCTGGGCCAGTGGAACAAGTGCTTTGTGCCTGAATAATGGAGCCATCGAGGAAGGGAGTGCCCTACTTGGCTTCCGCACTGACATTAATTAAATACATTAAGCATAGCCCTTCACTGCCATACATGAAACTACAGCAAAGCGAGATCTGGATTTGCTTGCTTGGGATGTGGGGATTAAATGATTATATCTATGGAGAATAACTATACAGAAAATAGTTTGATTCACTTTACATCTGAATATTTATTAATTAAAGAATTAATATAATTCATTCTTTTGTACATTTTAGTAAGTGCTTTATCCTGGTCAAGGTGGTGATGGACACAGAGCATATGTTTTCAGGGTGGGAACACAACCCGGATGAGATGTCAGTCCACTACAGGGCACGCACACACTCCTCTACGGTTAATTAAGTTAATTGAGTGTAGCCAATTCACCTACTAGCAAGCTTTTACAAGGTAGGAGGAAACCAGAGAACCCAGATGAATCCCACACAGGCGTGGAGAAGACATGCACTTAGACAGTACCTGAGCTCAGGCAGCAACGCCCACTGTACCACTGCGCTAGCCAGGTTTTCAGGAAAATATAAATCATTCAGTATTATTGAATATTCTGATATAATGCCACGCTTTCTTTTTAATTACATAAAGAGTTCCGGAGTATTTTCACTCTTATGATGTAGAAATTATTCTGTACTGTGAAGTAATTTGAGAAAAAGTAAAAAAAAAAAAAAAAAAAAAAAAAAAAAAAGGAAAGGAAAAAAGAAAAAAATATCAAGGTGAAAATTGGAGATAAGCCTGGCACCATCATGACGTGTCATTCAAATAATTCTGATTGTTTTGGGAAAGCCTGCAAGAGCCGAATTCTGAAAAACATCCAAAAATGTCAGGAAAATTAAGCAAAATTGTTCTGCTTGTAACATGACACCTACAAAAAAACATAAATATATTTATGAATATAAATGTTGTATTGCCTTTCCAACCTTGACTAGGCTTTCCACAAAATCATGTTAGGTAAAACAGAGTCCTTTTAACAAACGTCCATAAAACTAATCAGTCTGACTAATGCCTAAACATTTCTTTTTACCTCTTAAATCACAGCATTTTGTGAACAATTATTATAATGGGTTTTTTTATATTTATTTATTTATACTAATGTTTAATTTTGTCAAACATCCATGAGACTAGTCCTCACTCAGTCACTCATCTTCTACCGCTTAATCCTGTTCAGGGTCGCGGGGGGAAGCTGGAGCCAATCCCAGCTGACTTCAAGTGAGAGGCGGGGTTCACCCTGGACAGGTTGCCAATCTACCGCAGATGAGACAAGTTAGTTTCTGTTATTACTTACATTATAGCAACTATTAACAATCATCCCCTCACCGAGCTCTCTTATTTCTGTCTCAAATTAAAAAGACAAAAAAAGTGCAGCTTGTCATTTCAGTGAGAAACCAGAAAACACAAAGTCCTCTGTTCTGACGACTCTTCTGTGCTGACCGAAACTGATGTTTTAGATCATGATTTAGATGAGATTATGTAGCTTGTTTCTGTGAATCAGCTGTTATAATAGAAACAATGTGTTGGGGAATATGCACACTAATATACACACTTTCTTCCTGTGATGAACACAGTGGTTTTGCCTGTGGGTATTAGTAGTAGTTATCTCTTTTTCAGCATGACCTTAGCACAGATAAACAAGACCTTGTGAAATGCTAAGAATGTCAGAGACATATCATGTGCCTTACACAAGATAATGAATCAGTTTCCACCCTACAAATGAAACATTTTTCACATTTTCCTCAACGCAACCTGTTTTTTTTTTCTCTTCCTATCCTATGCAAATTATGTTCTCAAGAAAATACTGATACATTTAAGATTAAAGTCTTAAACAAAGATTACCGGATTAAAATTAAGACATCAAGTTAATTGTGACACATCTCCAGGTGCACTCGTGCTTTCTTACAAGAATCTTACAGCCAGAGAAACAAAAGCAAAGCGAGACTCACGTGAAACCTAAAAAATGAAAGGAGTAAATGAAAAAAGGAACGCAGACATCTTGCTTCTCTTTGATCAGTTCCGTTTTTGATAATAATGAAAGTTGTGTATCAGCATCATCTGAAATTATCACGGCCACTTCAAGAGCCAGCTGTATTTTTCAACCGCAATAAGAATATGACAAAAATATCATATCATGATTCTTTCTACTCTACACAATGGCTATCACGATATAAAGGTAGTGTTTTATCTAACCCTTCCTTTGGTACACTGAGTACTTATGAGCAGGGACGTCTCTACATTAGGGACCAGTTGTCACTGTGGTGCAGTGCACGACATGATCAATATTTCCATGCAACAAAAAAAATATATATATATTTTTTGTAACTAACATTGTTGAGTGTTTATTACATATGAGAATGACTGAACAGTCCAAGTATCTTCCTGTACCAGTTGTACAAAAGTCAGTATTTCTTCAAGCAGTTGTCCTTTGGTGAGCATGAGGCCAGTGTATGGAGGCCCGTCTTTTTAACCTGGTCGTTTAACACGTTAACAGAAATAAGCTGTGGGGCACAGTCACGCCGGTTTCCTTGTTGCTACGCAGCTAGCCATTGTTAGTCATCACAGTTATGCTAGCCACTACTAGCAATATATTGGCAATATATTGAATATATTGAATAAAGTCGATAATTTAATAAAAGAATGAACGAAAGATTGGAGTGCAACTTTTCTTTTCAAGCAGTGAACATCGCTATTGAGTCTATTTTGCATTATTGCACAGTAATTTGGGCCTTTATATAGCTTTTATACTTGATGCCCATGGCACTATAATAAATTAAGATTTATATGAGTGGACTTTGTTTAATTTACCTTAAACTTGCCATAATATATGGCAAAAAAGATTACTGATTTAGTTATATTCAGTGTACAAGCTGTGTTATTTTGACTGTAGTTTAAGGCCTAGAAAGCAGTTGGTTTCCCTGCTCTGACATATTGCTTTGGATGTGCTACCCAAGTTGCAGGCCACATTGATTGTATACTGCTTGATCATTTTAGTTTTGTAATCCAATGCTGTGCAACATGGTAATATACCAGTTGTGGGACATTAAATGCTGTGGAGTAAACAGTTAATTGAGTGCAGGGCTGCAATAAGCGAGTCCATTTCTCTGGTGTGCTACGTTTCAAAGATGCAGTGTATGTTTCCATACCCTGTCTCCACTTCAGTTAACTCCTGCACCTGCGTTACATTAATGAGTGTGTTTCTGTTTTCACTGATGAGGTGCGTTTGTGTTTGGTTTCACTGAGCAAGTAGCTTTGTGTGTAGATTCAATGACAAGTTGGATGCTGCCTGAAGAGAGAGTGTATTGTGCCCCGTCAGGCTTTCCGTGCCAGAGACGCCTCTGGTTATCGAACGTTTTAAATCAGTATGAACAAATTACTTGCTTTGTCACCACAAGTCATTGTAAGATTAGGTTTCAGGTTTTCAGGTTGGGTTTCAGTGTGCAGGGTATTGTGACTCTGTGTTTAGCTGCTGGTGAGCAGGGAAAGGGGAGGGGCGTGAGCCTGTATGTTGCGTTATACATGATATCACAGAAAAGTGAACTGTTGCATAATTTATCTCAATATAAATATTATACTGTAACATCACCCAGCCCTAAAGTGTGGATTAGCAGGTCAGTCAATAATCAAAACCGAGGGGATAATGCACTGTCAGTAACACAATCATAAGGACATGGGATTTTTTTCTGGATCCTGTATATGTACACAGTGGAACCTTGGACTGTGAGCATAATTCGTTCTGGAAACGTGCTTGTACTCCAAAGCACTCCCCCATAAGAAATAATGGAAACTCGGATCATTCGTTACACAACTCACAAATATTTATATAAAAATGCTTAATGCAAAATATAAAGTAAAACTACATAAAACAAAATAACCTGCACGAGACGAGAGCGAAGGAGGATTATTGTGTAGGATGATGTTCACTACAACTCACGGAATCACTGCAGTCTGTCGGCTCACTGCAATCTTTTTCTTTTTCTTGTCGTTATACAGATTCATCGCTCGCACTGCTACAGCCTTATTCGGGGGGTGCTTTTCAACAAAGTTTTGCACTCTTTCCCACATTTTACACATCTCCCTGGGGGCCATTTTTGCACACACACAGTATACGCTAGCGTGGATGTTGACTATACGAGTGAGCCACAATCCCGCAGTCAGTGAGAGCGAGGAGTTGTGATCACGTGAGGTTCGGCAGACGAAACGTATGCATACTACTCGTACTGAAAGACCTCGCTCGTTCACCAAATCAAAATTTTATTACAATTTCTTGCTCGTCTTGCAAAACACTCGTAGACCAAGTTACTCGCAATTCAAGGTTCCACTGTATATGCTGTTAAATTGCATTTATACTGTTAACATGGAGCAATGGCTGCTAGGATTTTCTTCTTAGCAATGTTGTTAGCACCTCTGCCTGGGGAAAAGGAGGCATTTTGAAAAAAATTAATGGTTCGTTATGAAGATTTTTCATTAAAATGGTATCGTCTGTCATTGTTTATTCCACCAATCAGAAATACCCTCCCGATAGCATTAGCAAACACAACCATTGTATTACCAACCTCCTCAAGGCAGCTAGGTACGTTATGTAACCCAATCAAATAACAAGCCATTTGAGAGAGCTTTATCTGTGTAACTAGCCTGCAGTATATCAGTGGGTTATAACGTTAGTTATAGTTAGCTGATATCTGTGGAATGCCCAAGAGCGTAAAGATAAACTTCTTATTAGCTGTAGCCATTAGGTAGATCTTAGTGTACCTAGACACACTAGCTGAGTAGCACCATGTACAGCATAAAGCTACATTCAACATGCAAAGGAAGCTAATTGCCCTAGCATCTCTAAGTAACTGGTGGAATTTAAACACAACTTTTAACACAAAGTCAGTTACTCTGGCAAAATATATTGTCTTCATGTTTTGATGTTTTGCCTCATCTATCCAAAAGAAGCACAAGTTTAGCTTCTGTTCTGAGCAGAGTCTGTTCCTCTTGCTAGTTTCAGGGATTTCCCCATTTCTTAAACACAATTCTTTTATTGATTCTACTTTTGGCTTCTTATTGCACCACACAGCTTTTCTCAATCGGTACTGAATTAACCACAGTCTTGTTGGGTACCACAATCCCTTCTGTTAGTTATATCCATAACACCAACTGACAACATTCAGCTAACCTCTTAACATTTGTCCTATGAGCAGTGAGTTCACCATTGCTTTAAGTGAATAACAAGCAGAGCTAAACTCAGTAATATTAAGTGAGGGAAACTGTAAATCACAGCATGGCATTATGGTGATAAGAATACAATGTATGGCCCAAAGGTTTGTGGACACCTGACCATGACACGCACATGTGGGACTCCTCCTAAACTGTTGCCACAAAGTTTAGGATTTATCCCAGACCCAGAAATGCTTAACCCCCACTTTTTCTCTCTGAATGTAGCATAGCACCTAGCCCAGGGCCAGACAGTCTGGGCACTAACTGACTGGTTGACTCACACCAAGCCGTAGTGCTTAGTATGCTGTAGCATTACAATTTCTTTTCACTGGAACTAAGGAGCTTGTTTAAGCATGACAATGTCCCTGCGCACAAGGCAAGGTTTATGATGACGTGGTTTCCCAAGGTTGGAGTGAAAGAACTCAAGTATCCTGCACCGAACCCTGACCTCAACCCAGTGAACCTCGTTGGGATGAACTGGAATGCCATTTGCACCCCAGGCCTCCTCACTGACATCAGTGCCTCAGCTCACTAATGCTCTTGTGGCTGAATGAGCACAACGTCTCATAGCCACACTCCAAAATCTAGTGGAAAGCATGAGCTAGAAGATTGGAGGTTATTATGATAGCAAAAAGGGAGTAAATCTGGCATGGGCTTTTTTAAAAATAGCACTTATGGGTGTGATGGTCAGGTGTTCACAAACTTTTGGCCGTATAGTGTATGACTTATGTAATGCAGTTTCACACTTTTTAAATAAAGAAATTCTTTTAGCACCTTCAATTCAAGGCAGATGTTAATGGCCATGTGTATAAATTTGATGATTAAAGCAGAAAATGTATTCATATTGCTACTTCAAAGGCTTGTATCTGAAAAACACACCCAGAAAATATATTAGCATCATTTCGATGTGCAAGCTGACAAACAAGGAATACTGTAAACTTAAAAAAAAAAAAAAAAAGCTTTTCCATGGTGCCTTTGAAAACATACTGTATGATTAACATATGAGCATCTGAAGTCTATATAAAAATAATATAAAAAAATAAATAAACCTCATTTTTAAATGCAGGCACATTTCACATAAAAATTAGCAACACACATTAAAGGAAAATAGTTCATCTTTAGGGAATAAAATATAATAATTCAAGCTTTTCCAAGACAAGGTACTGCGTCAATTTCACTCATAAACGTGAAAAATTTGTATTTATTATTTCTTCCATATCTCACATCTGTAAACACTTCTCTGTCAGCCATAATTCATTATTTCCTTAAGTGAATCATACAAAATATATTGGCTATTTTATTTTTAAATACTTAAAAAAAAAAATCAAAAGTCAGTGGTGTGTGCCTCACCAAGTAGCTAAGTAATATCACAAGGATTAAATGTATTTTCACTCCAAATATAAGACCATAATATGCTACGTGACCTGAGGGTTCATACGGTCAACATTTGCTGAATGCAGTCACTGAGTATGAAGAAGTGTGAATGTGCATACTCATACTTCAGTACAGTGGACATAGTATGCTGCACTGTACTAACACACACACACACACACACACACGCACGCACACAGTGGTGGCAGCCTAGATCCCACAGTTGGACAGCCAGATGAATTAATACACTATGACAGCCACATAAAGAAATGCTGTTAAACATCATATCAGTGTTTATTCCATGCTGTTACACTAGATCCGCAACCTGCATTGGTGTTTGACCCCGTCACTGACTTTTAACACAACATTACACCATGTTGCGCAACAGGACGAGTGTCCCTGAGACTCATTGCCACCTGTCACACAAAAGTACAAGAGGAATGTCATGTGCATGTGCATGTGCCCTCAGATAACACTGAGGGATGAGTCTGACTTCATTTTTAGAATACCTGAAATGCAGCTATGCCTTCAAGAATCCCTTCGGACCATGAGCTGTTGTACTTTAATTGTGATTCCTCAAAATCAAAAGTCAAATTAGCATGTCTCTTTTTGGTTTTGGTTTCTTTAATCATGTATGCTGGATATGAAATGACCTTCAACCTTTTATTCAAGGTTATTTCTTATATTATAGTATTCGTTTTCCCGTATCCCAGGTTCTTAGGAAGCTGGGGTCAGAGGACAGGATCGGCCATGATGCAGTACCCATGGAACAGATAGAGTTAAGGGCCTTGCTCAAGGGCCCAATAGTGGCAGGTTGGCAGTACTGGGGCTTAAACCCCAACCTTCTGAATTGTGTTATCACTTCCCCTGTACATTGATATTTCTCTTCCATAACTCACATCCGTCCACACTTTGCTTTCATCCATCCAAAATTTGAATGCTATTTTAAAAGTATCCCTGCAGAAATCACAGAATTTTAACAGTATGAGCAGTACATTCAAATTTACAATAGCTACAACTCAAACTAACTCAACCCTCTATAACAAAGATAAGCTAAAATGTGTAAATCATAATGCCATTTCCCAATTAGTGGATGTTAGAATATATGCCAGGTACCATATACCTCACAAAGGAGTTGGAAGGGTGATGAAAGGTATGTAATGTTGTAGCTAACTAGATGAGTTAGCTAGCTGACAGTTACATGCTATTCATGCAAGTCTTAGTATTAGCTAGAGAAATTACCTGATTAACAAGCTAGCTGTTTCAACAAAGAAGGTGGAAGTCTGATGGGAGGTATTGTATGTTGTTGCTAACTAACTAAGTAGCTTGCTGACAATACTAGTGATGAAAGTCTTACCATTAGTTAGTGGAATTTCTTGCTTAGCCTGCTAGCTATTTCACCAAGCATTTAAATATCTGGGTAAAAATACAGTAAGGATACCCACGTTTCTTGACAAGTAATATTGTAAGATGAGGGAAGTATGGGTCAAAGAGACAATGCCTTATCACTTACCGACCAACTAAATGACTTTTTCATACCCCACTTTTAAAACATGGGTCAACAATATATTAAGTGGTACATACAACAAAGGCATGGGCCAGCAGTCATTAAATTTATGGCATTTTACAGACACCCTTATCCAGGGCAATGTACACTTACCTCATTTATGCAACTGAGCAGTTGAGGTTTAAGGGACTTGCTCAAGGGCCCTGCAGTGGCAGCTTACAAGTGTACAAGTGTTAGTATTTGAACTTACAGCCTTTGATCAGTAGGCCAATATCGTAACGAATGAGTTACCACTGCCATCAGTTGACTAAAGCAAGAGCTACAAGAAGCTACCCAACATTTTTCCCACAACAAATCCGGATGTAGATTTAGATTCCTAATGAGCAAGTAAGGGGTGACAGTGGAGAGGAAAATCCCTGACATGAGGAGAGACCTTGAGAGGAAACAGACTCAGAAAGAACCCATCCTATTCTTGGTGACTGATTATTGGGTTTATCGTTTATTACTCTCATGATTTAAAAAAAAAAAAAAAAAGCCAAACTACATGATGGTTATGATTACGGCAACAATTACAAGTGTACAGTATCCAACATGATTATTCACTGAAGCAAGGGTAAGACTTGGGCATAAAAATCCCAACATTATAAAAATTATATAAAATGGTGGCTATATTTCTCATCCCTACATATTTAGCACTACCATTTTAGGTGATCATAAGTAACTGGTTAAAATACAATACTCAAAATTAATTAAAAATAATAAAAAAAAGCATAGGAAGACATTCTACAGTAATGCATACAGGATATGTAGCTTTACTGTAAATTGCCAGAAACTATTGTTTTTGTTTTTCACCACTGTATTCCGTATTTCCCATTGCCTAAATAGAATACTTTAAAATAAGAAAATAAAAAATGTTTTGAACTCTTAGTATAACTGGCTGGCTACACTAGATTCAATACAACAAATGTCCTTTTCCACAAGACTGTTCCCGAAAAAGGTCCACACAGAGCCGGGCTTTTTACCACTGGCACTGAGGCAGGAACGGCAGACAAAGGCTTGGTGTGAGTCAACCAGTCAGTTAGTGCCCAGACTGTCTGGCCCTGGGCTAGGTGCTATGCTACATTCAGAGAGAAAAAGTGGGGGTTAAGCATTTCTGGGTCTGGGATAAATCCTAAGCACACTGGGGGGGTTTTTCATGTAGCTCCATTAAGAGTTCACAGACCATATGAAACAGAAAATGACAAGCACTTTAAATATATGAATGAACCCAGACGCTCAGATTTGATGAAAGCTGGCCAGCGAGTTCACTTCTGCCTTGGAAGTTCCTTAATCCTTAATGTCTTCCCTATTTTACTTCAGATTCTGATTCTGGATGCTGGCAACTCATTTCCAGTCACATCAATGTACATCGCATACATTGGCTAGCAAATATACTGTAGATTACAACAAAATGCAATTTTCTAAGATGACATTTTACTCAGACATTATCACCCACTGAGACTGGAAACGACAAGCACCAATTAAAGGTCGAAAGACAGAATTATGAAAAAGAAAGAGAGAGAATCAATATGGTGATCTTTTGTCCAAAAACTGTCTGGCACATGAAGCAAAAATCCCAAAAAACAAAGAGTTGCCCTTTCACAAGCAGTAAAGCTTTCTGGGTTTCAAGGCCATTTGGTTGGTACAGTGGCTGTTCTCTCGTCAGCATTCCAACCACAGGCACAGGAACAGACAGCACTTGTCCTTGATGAGACAGCAGTCGAATCGGTAGCCTTGCACCTGTTGACTCAAGTGGGATCCTCCTCCACAGATGAGCAAACAGAAGAATTTCACTCAGGGTTTCCTGGAGCCTACTGATGTGCCAGTCTCCCCTGCTGTCTGTACATGTGTCAATCTCAAATCCCACTTTTTTTTTTTTATGGTGCCTTCTTGTGGTGAGTTAACAAGCAACTCAGTGGGACATAATCAAAACCAGATGGGCTGGCTGAGAAGGTAAACAGCATGTGATTGTGTTTCGCTCCCTGACCAGTTATCAGATCTGTCTGGATGTCAATATCTGCTGCAAACAGCTGCGCAGACTAATTTAATCCAGACTTAATTATACCCCTGGCTGTAATGGGTTTTAAAGAGGTTCTTCCTTACATGACGGCCAATCAACATGGCCTGTGTTAAAGCACATCCTAGGAGGGTCCTTGTTTGCCACTGATGACACATTCAGACTGGTACAAGTGACTTAATCTCATGGTGAACCAAGCTAAAGCATGAACAGTGTTTCCCTCAGCATAGCCAGTAATCTCTGGACAGGGACATGGGGACAGCCATTATTATAGTCCAAAGGATGCACGAAGTGTGAACAGACACTGAAATCATGTGAATCAGACAAGAAAAATGGCAGTTTTTCTTACCCTCCATACGCTCCGAAAGTAAAACTCCTTTTTCTTTGAGGCATCTTGGTGAATAGGCTGAGCTCAGCATTAGAGACGCACAGACCATAACAGAGATACACACTGAGATGGAGGCACTATGTCTGTCTCACCGGACTGAACCGAGAGTGGCCAAGTGTGTGTGTGTATGTGTGTGTGAGTGTGTGTGTCCCTTCTCTTCCACTCCCCTGGCTCTCTCCCTCCCTCCCTCCCTGTCTCTCCGTCTCTCTTCTGCCTTCCTCTCCACCTCTCTTTGTATGTATGTTCACTTTCCTCATTCCTTCTTTCCCTCTTTCCCTCTCCATTGACCACTTTCAGCCCCTGGTAACCAAGAGGTGATCACTTAACATGCTTACCCTCTTTCAGGCAATCTGTAAACAAGCTGAATAGGAACTTTGTAAAAGCTCTGCAAACTCGACTTTGTAAATAATTTAAAAGAGAGTTCCAGTATGTAGGTGATTAATGACAGGTGCCCTTAATGACCCAGAAGACAAATAACACAGGGAGAAAAAAGGAGGTGACTTTAAGGAGAAAAGGCAGAAAACATTCAGAAGGACATTAAAGACAAAGGTGATATATTCACAATTATTTAAAAAAAAAACAAAAAAAACAGCTCGCCAAATAAAAGAGAGGGACAAGCACAGCAAGAGGGAATTGTCTCCTCATTTACAGTCGCTGGCTTGTTAAACAAAGCCCTCAAATCACTGATCTCAGCCTCTATAGACTTATTTCCCCTTTACTCCTGTGCATTTACAATAAATCAACCAGGAACACAGGAATGTGGAAGTAATTCTGGGTATTATGTTGCAATCTGTGTTATTTTCGCTATAGTGAGATAAGTAAAAAAAAAAAGAAAAAAAAAGATCAGTTCCATTTAAATCAACTGTCTTAAAATACACACGTGGTGGAAAGTTTATTACAGAATCATTTTTCAAAAGACTATTTTTACACACACACCCCCCCCACACACACACACAATAAAACCTTTTATTTATAATTGATCGGTTTTACTTCATTTTGGGGGTTATTATATTCAAGTTTGCTCATGTAAAATAATGAAATAAGATGGCCTGTGAGTTCATGAATCCAACCTACAAATTCAATTACTTTAAATGGTAGTTGGAAAGAACTGACTCCGTAAAGTAAATCATCCTGTCCAACACTACTCTCTCTGTCTCTTTTTGTCTCTCTGACTCCTACTGCATTATGTCTTTCTGCCAAAATATCCCAAAAACCCCCAAGACAGAGCACTTCCTGATTATTTCTCACTGGCATGCTTTCTACCCTTCTATCAGAGAGAGATAGGCAGACAGACTTCCACAAGGACGCTGAAGCTCAGATTCCTCAGGAACAGGCCTTGCTTTCTACTTATGGGTGGGGATGATAGGTGGAGGGGGTGACTGGCATTCGGATGAAGATTGCCAACTTTATTACCAAACTGTTCATCAGTGTTCAGTGATGCAAAAGCAAATGTCTAAATCTGTATTAGAGAAGTGAAACATTATTTATTATAAACACACTTTGCTGATCACACGTCATATACAACAAGACACAACATATCCTTTTTGGTACTTAATGGAAATGCCATATAATGACTAGTATTTGGTTCGCTGAGATGTGGAAGCAGATGTACGTTCTTTTTTCAGCCAATGCATGTGGTTTATGTGTTGGTAGGAAAAAAGAATGCCATTGACTTTTTTTTTTTTTGCCAAGATTTGCAGTTCATTTGACAGACTGTAAATGGAGACTGCAGCAGTCACAATGCGAGGAGAAAATGACGTTTCAGGACAGTACTGATGCACGTCATACTGCACTCGAGAACTATATATATATATATATATATATTAGGGATGCAAATTATCGATTAATTCATTAATCATTAGTTGGCTGACCTTGTCAATCGATTAACGATTAATTGAT
>JAQLOM010000015.1:8380942-8393411 GCA_030068315.1 Chrysichthys thysi
ATATATACATGACAATATATTTTGTTTGTTAAATGATTAGTGGGCTATCCTTCTGAATACACAAGTCTGGAAAAAAAGAAGTGTAACACTCAAACTAGAGTAAAATGAAATACACATGGGGTAAAAGGTGCCTGGTGCACATGAGTCAACAATAACAATTCAAAGCAAACAGAGAGACTTCAGCTTCTCAGTGGCATATGTGAATTTGTAACATTCAGAACCCATCATTTAACCTTGTCATAAGGTTTACCAAATGTACAGAGTGCTTTCAAGTATCATGTCCATAATGTGACAATATAAATTCATAAAGCATATAGCTTCCATGGCAAACTCGGCATCTTTCTGCTTAATCACAATTCAATAAATGCAAAAGTAATTCACAGATTGGGTGAAGCTCAGTGTGTTTAGAGGATAAAACAGCACATTTGAGATATATTCTCAGTCCCACAGTAGCAGAGGAAAAATGCCTGCACTTTATTTAGTGCATGATGAAAGAGGGTGAAGTGGCATAAAAAATAATAACCATAAATCTCAGTAGCACAGTTTTTCTTATATGGCGGTATAAGCCGGTTTAGATTTTTCAAAAATGTGGTAGTATTGTTCTTCATCAAAGCTAGTTATAGTGATGGATCAAATCCAAGATTTCTCTTTTTAGGGACATGTACAGTTATCTGGCTGACACTGATGGCATAATTTATTCTGTTCTGCACCTGAGGCTACTGCCAGGAAAAAGTAATTAAAATGACAGATGGCTGGCATTTTAATTTACACTCGTGAAATATGAAAAGCTACAGACTTTTCTGAGATTGGATTAAACTGTCAACACACACACACACACACACACACGCACACCCACAGAGCCACACACACACACACACACACACACATATACACATACACGCATGACCCTCACCATGATCACGTTAATCAGGATGAATAGATGAATGAATGAATGAATATCACTATTATGAAATCCAGGATATTCAAAATGTTTTCATCTGCTAAGATATTTTTGGTAGATTTTTTGCAGAGTGCTACGACGGTGAAACTGCTATAACTGACATTGTAAAGATGGTCTTCGTGATTTTGGTGAAAGATATTTGAACTCAGCAGCCAAACCCTTTAGTGCTTCTTATGAAACTCCACCACCAAATTCATGCATACGCTTTGCCAAGATAGCAACACTGGCCTAGCTGAGCAAAAAAAAAAAAAAGGATGATGGAACCCATAGTGTTTATAGACCACATAACAAATCTCTTACTTGGAACAGACTGTGAGGTTAAAACGGTCACAAAAAGAGGAATCAAATATCTACGGTAATCAAAACAGTTTTAAACACCTCTCAGACAAAGACAACGAGCCAACGCTTGACATGGGTAGTGTGCATGGTCTAGATCTTCCAGCCTCATATGGCCTTAATATGTGTAAAATGGATGTCTATTAGCTGATGCAAAACAAACATAATATAAAACATCATCAATTAATGATATGCAAGCATGCAAACACTGCATCCAAAACACAACAGAGTAAAAACGAGCAAGAGTTAGTTGTTTAGATTGATTTCACAAGCTACAGTGAACGAAGAGAGAACCATATATTTGTAACTAAGCTTACGACTTACATAACATTCCCTAACATAGCATTTGAATTACAGTGGACCCCTGGCTCACGAACTTAATTCGTTCCGGGACTCTGTTCACGACCTGAATCAATTTTTCCCATTGAAATGAATGTAAATGCAATTAATGTGTTTTAGCCCTCAAAACATGTTTTTTTAAAGTGTATTATGAGTTTATTGTGGCAATAAAACATAGAATAAAATTAAAATAACCTTAATTATAGAAAAATAAAACAAAATTAAATAAACAGATGATTTTAATGCATGTCACTTTTGCGGTGGAGACGTAGTTGCTGGTGGACGGATATGATGGCGGTTCTCATGTTTGGCGATTATTTCTTTCTTTATTTCAACTGTTATACGCTTAGGCTTCTTACTCTCACTACCATTTGCATTTTCCTGGGACCCATAATGAAGGCTTATAGAGCAAAAATGCAGAGAAACACAACAAAAAAATGCATTCAACACATTCACACCACAGGTGCTTGACCGGGACTGAATGTTTGTGCCGTGAACTGTGGCTTGGCTGTCTGAATGTCGGTCAAGGATTTGTTCGCCAGTCGGTACAAAATCTACTCGGGAATTTAGTGCGTACGTCGACGTCGATTTGTTCGCCATCCAATGCGTTCGCGAGCCGAGGGTCAACTGTATTTATCAGTCCAAATAATCCCGCTCTGCTAGTAAACCTGTATGTTTAAGTCTTCCTGGTTGTAAAACCCTAGGACAATGCCATCATATAGAGTGAATAACGACACAGCCAGTAATGTAACTAACGTTTGCTGAGTTGTGGGTTCGCAAACAGTTGCACAGTTGCTGCCAAGAAGCTAACATGCAGAGGCGACGTGACAAGTTCCCAGAGCCGGCACACCAACTCCAGACAGCAGTACTCACTCTCCTGCTAATATAGCTAACATCTCAACAACAGCATATCTTGGCAAACTAGAAAGTAAGCTGAATTTCCATGGGCAAATAATTTATCTTTACCTGACACACAAATATGACCCAGGTACCTGCTTGCTAGCTATCCAGTTGGTATTAGCTATCACAAACATTTGTAAATGGGGCAAAGCAATACTGACTTTTGGTTCTGTGCATGAGCACAAATGCTCCTGTCGCTGACTGGCTGGAATAGTGTTGTGTGGCTCGGGCTGAGCCACTTTAATAATTTCCTAGTTGCAGACCCAGGACTGTGTATTAACACAATTTTTTTTTTCCAGCACACACACGGTACGAACAGCTAGTTCGCTATAAGAAGCTAATAGGCCCAGTCTTAGCCCACAGTGTATTAGTTCATTTTTTATTTATATATATTTTGTCAAATAAGCATTGTTGTACTGTTGTACATTCCTGCCCATAAAATAAATAAAAGCCAAAGACATTCAGATATTATTTAGGTATTTAGGAATTGTCTAAATAAGCTATAGAGTGATGCGGTAGTGTATCCACAGTGCACATCTTGTTTTTAGCAGGCAATGCATGTGGTCAGTGATCCCACAGTGAGAGTGCAATTGTTAAAAAAAAAAAAAATAATAATAATCATAGGTAGCCCGCAGAGTAGCTACTCTCATTCTTCTAAGAAATAAAGAGAGAACACAAACAGGAATCAGCCACAGGCTTCCTATCTTGCTGATGGATAAACACGTCTATCTGAAAGTGGGTGTTGCAGCACACTCTACAGGATGTTATCAGAGGTTTTTAGAGAGCCCCTGAAGCAGCGTGGGAGAAAAACGCAAGGCTCAGAGCTGTGAGTCTGCGCCCAGCATGTTATGATCATTTGGACCGTACTTCTCTGCTCCTGCGCCTGCATTCTGCCGGAACACTGCTGAGATCTCGTCGAACGTCCGGCCCTTTGTCTCAGGCACCTTGAAGTAGGTGAAGACGAAGAAAATGAGCAACAATACTGTGAAGATGATGAAGACGTACGGGCCAGTCAGTTGCTAAACAAGAGAACATAAGCAGTGGTTAGATCTGAAGTTTCTAATATGTAGTACAAGCAAAAAGAAACGGCACACATGAGAAACTGTGTTCAATTCTCCATACCTCCACATACTGGAAACACATTCCTACTATGAAATTGGCCGTCCAGTTGGAGAAACCGGCCACGGCGAAGGCAGCAGGTCGGGGGCCTTGGCTAAAGAGTTCAGCCACAATAAACCATGGAATAGGACCAGGTCCGATCTCAAAGAAGGCCACGAAAACAAAGATGGCGACTATGCTGACATATGAAAGGGCTGGGACTGTTTCCTAGAAAGGAATGGATGAAAATGGGCAAACCATCGAAAGTCATTCAAACAGTGAAAGGCATTCTTTACAGAAACAGCAACATATGCGAATATTGGGTCAATCTTTTACTTGTAAAAGTTATTTATGGAAAAGATATACAGTCATTTTAACAGTGTTATATTATAGTGTGTAGTTATATAAGAGTGTGTAGGAAAATAATCAATGACGGGATAATGTAGGAGGACGCGAACAGAGTTCTGTTATCACGCTGAAGTTTATTGTTTGCCAATAATACCAACAAAAAAAATAATGAATTAAATTTAGCATATTAATATTAACCTGTGGTTAATGCGACTTGCAGCTGCTGTTACAGGAAATTAATCTTCTAATCGAAACAGTTTTGAGAACTCAGCACTGTAGAATAAATAGCAATTAATCTGTACTGGTATCGTACATAAATAAGCTCATGTTATTTGAAAATAGACATTAAAATATAATTTGCTAAGTAAGAATTAACCTTAACATTGTCTAACAAGTGCAAATTTGTCACAATTTCTCATGAGATTAGTTTGGTTAGCCCCAGTGACAATTAAAAAAAGGACAGAACAAAGTAGGAGAAAATGAACGTAACAGTAAAAAGAAAAAGTCGAGTATGCACTTACAGTCAGTGCCATGGCAATGGTCATGCAAACAGCAGACACAGCCATTCCCATCAGCCCAGTGAGATGCAGAGATCTTCGTCCTGCTCGTTCCACCACAAACAGCTGCAGAAGTGTGAGACATTGCATCCATTAAGACAGACATGTTAAAGTAAAGGTTGCATGTGCGCTTTCATACCACAGCTAATTAAGCTATGATAGCACACAGCATGTTGAGATAAATGCCACAACTCAAAGGTGTACATGAATCTCAGAACTTCCACCAGGTCTTCAATTAGACCGGCAGCGTAGTGGATATAGAAAATGCAAATGAAACTTACAGATACTATGGTGAATACGGTGTTCACAACTCCAGCACCAATGGTTGCATAGACTGGCTGGGACACTCCTGCTTTCTTGAAAATGCTAGTAGAGAAGTAAAAAACCTACAACACAGTAAAAATCCAACAGGGTTATATTGGTCTTGGGTAAGTAAAGACCAAGTGTGGGAAAATCAGCCTCTTTTGTCCAGAGTTTTCCTTCACAGAGATCAGAATTAGAAAATCAATGTAATCAATAATAATAATAATAATAATAATAATAATAATAATAATAATAATAATAATAATAATAGCATAATTGCAAAAACACAAAACAACATTGTATAATGCTTGCTGCAATTTTACAGCAATTTTGCACTGTATCGTAAAATATATTGAAAATGCATGTGATATGTGACCCATCATATCAAATCAGGTGTCATATAAGTCACACATGTTAGTTTTGCTCTATGGCCAATAAGTTGCTGTAGGTGAAATTGTTAAAATTTTTAATTTTGGCAAAATCGGTTGATTTGGTTACTTCGGTTTTGACAGACAAACCAAAAATTTTTTCGCTACAAATATGTGCTGCTGGCAAAGATCTTTTTAGGGGTTTCAGGGAAATCCTGGTGTCAAAATGAGGATTCCTTTTTTTTCTTCTTATAACGGCATGCAATCCTCATTTAAATATTCTAAAAATAAGATTATGACAGAGATTTCTGAGGCTCTCCTCACGAACAAACTCGCACTGTTGTTATTTTAACATACGGACACGATGCAGTAATAAACCAGGTAGCTAAATGGCACTTACTGAACCAGGAATCTTAAAATATGCATGACTAAAATCACCCAAAAATGCGACTTGATGTATCTGATTTATTGTCTTTTATATGTATTGCCTTGTTTTTTTTTGTGCAACTTGTATATGACAAATAAAAATTCAGATTTTGCTTGAGATTTTTTTACAGTCTAAACTCACAGCGTTGATGCCGGAGAACTGCTGCGATAGCTGCAGCATGACAGAGATGAGGAGTGGCTGTCGGTAAAGTGGAGACCGGAACAATTCCAAGATTGTCACTTTTTTCTCCCTCATCATCTGCCTGCTCTCCTCCTTCATCTCCTGGATGTCCTCTCCAACATCCTCAGTGCCACGAAGCTTCTTCAGAACTACCAGAACATTTCCATTTGTACAATGTAATCAGCTAAATGCACATTATGTTACATGTATGCTTGTTGTGTTTGAATGATGGTGTGTAGCAGCTTAAGGAGCCGTCACCAGTCTTGGCTTTGTTCTCTTCATTTTGGATGATAAGCAGGAAGCGAGGGCTCTCAGGACAGAAAGGCAGCAGGGCACACTGAATCAAGGCCGGGATGAAGGTAAAGCCCAGCAAGAAAGGCCACAATGTTGCATTTCCCATAATAGGCTCAATGCCAAAGACCTGCAGGAAATGACAGAAGCAATGGAACAGACTGGATAGGCAGTAACCAGAAACACACAAGAAACAGAAAGACACAATGGGTGTACAGAGTAGCATACAGTGCACTACTAGGGATTTCCAAGGACTACTAAGGATACTAAGGAACTTTTCTGTAATTATTTACTGTCAAGACCTTCACATTACCTGCGCCAGCAGGATGCCTACGACGATGCCCAGTTGATGCAGAGTGCCCAGTGCCCCACGTAGAGCTGTCGGGGCAATTTCACCTACATACATGGGCACAAAGCCTGTGGACAGACCGGAGTAAAGACCCACAACAAGCCGACCAATGATCAGCATCTCCCAGGATGCAGCCAGCTTAGAGAAGCCCATTAAAGCGGCTGCTACAAAAGCCAGGATATTAGCTAAAAGCATGGAGTTCTTCCTACAGACAGACACAGGACAAATAAGTACTGAACCAGTAGCAGTAATGTACCAGTAAACTTCACAGACTACAGCAAGCCTCAAATTTATTTCAAAAATCCCACCTGCCGAGGCGATTGACAAACAGTCCCACCGAAAAAGAGCCAAAGATTCCTCCTACAGAAAAAATAGCGACCGAAATGGCCCAGAGAGTGGTGAGGGAGTTTGGAGGGATGTGTTCTGAATACCGATCATACCACGTTTCATTGTAAAATTCCTCGATGATCTGCAATAGAGAAAATTGATGAACATTCAGTGAGCAATATATATATATATATATATATACAGTATATATAAACAAGGGCACAAGTAAAAATAACAATACCTGAATGTAATGAAACCTTACAGGCCGATTTGTTTGGAGTGCCTGTACACCTGCTCATTCATACACTTATCCAATCAGCCAATCATGTCGCTGAGTGCCTAACTGGATAATCCATGAATAAGCAAGGGTACAGGACTCCCCAAAGTTGCTAGTGAGGGTGTATCAGGAAGACTACTGAATTGCAGAGTTTAGTTCTAGTCCTAAACCTAGCTTGTTTTATCCAGTGCCTCTAAAATCACTACTTTCTGATTAGAACTAAACTCTTTATCAGGGCTTAGTGTTGCCAGGCCCATTATATTTCAGAAAAAGCTGGAATTAAGTTAATTGTTAATGTATTAACAACTACACAGAATATACTGTATTATTCATATGTATATGTATGTATTGAAACAAATATATTATTAATGAATTATATTCCAAATGATTAAACTGGAGGTTTAATGAAAATGCTAAATAAATATGTTACTGTGTATACGACTGTATGTGAGTGTATGCATGATGCGTAAAATGCAACGCATTACAGGCACAATGTATGTAGTAAATACATAAGTAGAAATAAGGTCACAAGTTGGGGTTTTAATATGTTGCTTGGAGGTCAGATTCGATGTTCTGAATTAGTTTAGATTATTATTAGTGGCTTGGTGTTTGAACAGCTATTGGGCTGGACTGAATTGTCAGCCTTATTTTTGAGTCAGCAGAGGGAGTCAGACTCCACGCTTACCAAAGACATGACAATCTGAGACAGTCTTACATGATTGTAAGGCCAACCCAGTCCAGACCTGATCATTTTATTTGGCTGTTATGTGAGGGATGAGAAAGGGAAGGCTTGGGTTATGGCATTAATGAAGAGAATCAGGACCATTATCCACTTGTACTTGCCTAAATATTTGCTTGCTTTAGAAGATGTTAATGTTAGAAATTTCACAACATTTTCTTGTATCTTCATTTGAATTAAACTAAGCAAACTTTGACCACATATCATCCGCCTTCATGTAACCTTTGACTGGAGTTCACAGGTCACAGAAGGACGTTCTATGGTTTATGAAACGTGACCATAAAGATAAAGTGGCATCATTGGTCCTGAATTAAAAGAATGCTTGCCGATTTACAGCATTGTATTTAAACAAGCTGTCCTGTGTACTAGTAAATGCTGTGACACACTGAAATGATATTTATATGTACATATTTGCAGTGTTGTTCTGTGTATCCCTCGTAAGGGAATGAAATAATTAACTTAAAATATATGATATATTTTTATGATAATATAATAGTTTAACTTATAATTACCCAAAGATATGATATATATATAGTTTGAGTACATTTGTTTGTGGAACGTTCCTACAGTATTATTTGTACTGGAGGCTGAAATGAGAGGACTCAATAAACATAGAGAGAACATAATAAAATATATTACAGACTTCACAAGTGCACTTTTTTGCAATAACATTCCAGGTAAAGTCCATCATTATAACATTATTTTAACAGGAAATTAAAAACCAGCCTACACCTGAGGGCACACTTTCAGTCCTGGAAGGTCTCCTCAAAGACTCCTGATTCAACTCACCAGTTTAAATCATGCTCAGTAGGCATGTTAAAACCAAGAAACGTCCAATGCAAATAGTACTGGCCGATAACTTGCATAAATAAATGACAAATGATTGAAATTAGCAAGTTTCTCTATCAATAGAAAAACACAATTTCAAGCGTAGACCCTTCATGCATACATTCTTTAAAAACATATGCAGATTCTTAAAATAACACTTAAGTTGTTCGTTCTTAAGATAACTTCAACTTGCATGTTATCTGATTTCATTATTATATATTATGCATTTTCCCCATTTTCTCCACAATTTGGTCAACTGCCAGTTGCCACCCATAAGACTGCTCTCTCCTATTATATGATAGCTTCTAGCTGGGAAGGGTGAAGGCTAATATGTGCTTCCTATATAACACACAAGTGCTGTCTACCATCTTCAGCATACATGAGTCCACAAATGCCCATGACTGTCTAGTGTTGCTGTGACAGACAGAGACGAGAGAGACAGAGAGAGAACATGCCCACCCAAAGATCATGGTCAATTTTGCTCCCTTGTCTGCCTGCCACAGATACGTGCTGCAGGATAAGAAATCGTCTGGATTTGAACTCACAATCCGCTGACAACAGGGCAAGTGCTTATGTTTTGCCCCACTCAGGAGCCACAAAAATGAATTTAATTTAATTTAATTTTCCATGATTTGGGCTTTTTGTGTAGAAGGTTTGACGAAAATGGGCTGTGCTTACCGCCTGAGGTGCATTAATGACTCCTGTGTTGTAACCGAACTGTAAGGAGCCAATCACCGCAGTCCCAACAGCCAACATTAGCTGCAGCGTCACTTGCTGGAAACAGAAAACGGAAGAAAAATGTCTTTTAATACAAATCACATGACCTTATTAAGCATTTCAACCTTTCGAAAACTTTCAAAGGGTTTCACACAACAGGAGCCAGAACTTTCAACACAGTCATGTTTGTGCACAGCAAAAGCACATATCCACTGGATTGAGTGTAGTTAATCTCTTAGATGAATTTCCATTGGAAACAATGAGGCATAATCCATGTATTAGCAAGAGTGTGGGAAAAAAACGTGTATGCATAGGGACTTTTCTTTCTGGGACCTTATACTTACAGCTAGGCACATTTAAATTCAAACGAGATAGTCAATTCAATTAAAAACAATGTGATTATTCACTCCTTTCACAAAGAGCAGCATTTCCTTCTAAATAAAAATGTAGTTATTCCAGAAATATGATCGGTACGATCCATGTATTCTGTCTAATCCATGTAGAACTGCGCTGTTTTGTATGTGTTTTTGTAAAACTTTTAATTTTACAACAATAAAAACCTTCAGCTAATATACAGCGATGGCCTTAACTGGCTATGAGGACACCGAGGTCCGGACGGCAGCAGATTTCTAAGGTTTTGTGTTTGTGCCTTTCATGTAGCATATCTATTATGCAGCAATAAAAGAAAAATTCCACTTTTACCCAAACAGCAGCGATGACTAGTTGCCAACTAACCTGAGGAGCAGCCCATGGACTCAATCGCCCCTTATGTTCAGCTCTGGGATACTATATAATAAAATCAATAATGCTTATATCACAGGCTAATGGCTGACATATGCAGCTTTAATATAAATGTGTGATGAACATATGCTAGAACTTTACCTTTAGAATACCTTTAATTTATACGTGTAATATTTTTCGGCAAATCAGCTTTCCATTTCTAGCAATGGTCACGTTAGGCTCCTTCGCCGGTGATGAAAAACACTTAATGATAGGTAATATGCTAAGATTTCGTATTTTATGTTGTATTTTGTTACTCATTAATGACATATCATGATAAAGTATATTATAATGATAGCATGGTTTCATTTAACATGATTCAGAAATGAAAAAAAAAAATTAAATGGTCTAACTGGAGTCAGAGTAGTTTATGGTTGAATGGAAAGAAAACACAACAGATATTAGAAATTGCTCATTTTGCTCATTTTGTTTTATGCTTGTTACCTTGAGTAAAGCCTCAGGTGTAATTTTCATTTCAAAATTACAGATCAAATGTAGTGTGACCAAAAAAAAAAAAAAAAAAATCCCTAAACATTTCTAAAATGGAAAACAGCTCTTAGATCTGATGTGTTCAGTAGAAATTAAACACCTTGCCAAAGCATGACTAAGCACAAAAACGTCATGCCTACAGAACATAATACAAGGCACTCAGGTCAGTCTTGCTTTCGAACGAGATTGCATGATGTTCGTCAATAAGGCTTTCTCTGTTAATGAGGCAAACCTGTGGCTCTCCAAGTGTAATCTTATTATTGGGATTCGGGAACAGCTAAACTCAAACATGCACGTACGCAGCAACTGAGGCGAACACTAATTATTCTCCCATTGGCCTGCACCCACAATGCTAAGCCTTTATGTAACACATACAGGGCTGCTCCTGATGCAATGTTTTGATGAGGAGGACTTAACACACTCAAGGCAAGTAAATTGCATCCAACGCAGATGTGAGTGACAGCCCTGACAACTTGGTTGCACCACATGTCACTGCAGTCTAAATTTAGCCTGTTGGGTTAGATTAGAAATCTCTCATTAGCGTTTATCAATCCTTGAGAACAACTTAGTTACTAGTGACACAATTATTTTCAACAATGGTCATTTTAAAGCCTTGTCTTTTAAAAAAAAAATTAAGATTATTTTGGTAACAATATACACCATACATAATCATTTTCTTCTGTATAATTGCTCATAACTTGTTATAGTTACATCCATAACGCTTTACAAAACATGAGGATATGACTCCATGACGTCAGGTTTTATAGGGGATTATAGCATCTTTTCAAAAAAGCATTGTATCCAGTACTGTTGTCTTAGATTATAACACTGGTTCTTATAACGAATCTGTAATCTGTACTCTGTAGTTAAAACGCCTTATAACCTTCACCATTGACGTAAAAGAATTTTATTTTAAAACACATTAAATAATCACGCTTTCACATCCAACTGCTGATTATAAATACATTTAGAATACAACATAAGTACTGAATTCATTCAATTATGGCAATCACATCAAACAGACTATGGAAAGTATTGTTAGACTTTTTGGAAACATTGCCAAAGCTACTCTGGACCAAACAAAACCCATTCCATGAATTCCATACGGGACAGGAGAGTGTTTGTTTCAGGGTCATGAAATTATTCTGCATGACATTCTGCAAGAAACCCTGACTGATTAAAGCATTCAGGAATAGGAGTAAGACATATGAACTGGACCACAGGGAAATATGAAGGCAGCATAAGGTCCATTACAGAACGCCTACAGCAGTGGTATCCTCCAGGGCTGAGCAGCGGCCTTTTAATAGCCCTGTAATCTTGTTTCTGTCCACTTAACCCTGCTGCTTATTTACACACACACCTTCCTCTGGACAGGCATCTTGAGGACGAACTCAGGCTATTTTTTTCCCCACGGTTATCAACTCTCAATGAATCACGGGTAGTGTCACAAATAACAAATGAAACAAGTGGCGTTATGTAAGTGCGTCTGAACGCATCGTTGTTCGATGTCTTTTAGGTGTGCTTTGGCTTTGCCTGAATCAACACCTGAAGATAAACTGGTCCTTCAAATACCAGCGTGCTCACAATGTGGCTTCTTTTTTTTTTTTTTAATCCCAAATAAGAATATCACTAAAATGCTACTATTATTAAATCAATGATAAATGTTGTGAACTCTATATCTCAGAGAAAATCACATGAAGAGGAATGACATGCAGCTTCTTTGTAATAGTTGCTCATTATCAGGAGGGGCCAAACACACACATGCGTACGCACACGCACACGCACGCACGCACACACACACACACACACACACTCACACACACACACACACACACACACACACACTCACACACAC
>JAQLOM010000015.1:8408870-8428650 GCA_030068315.1 Chrysichthys thysi
AGAGGATGCAGAGAATAGAGTTAGATGGAGACAGATGATTCGCTGTGGCGACCCCTGAAGGGAACAGCCGAAAGGAGGAGCAGCAGTAGTCCTATCCTAATGGGACTTCATCAGGACAGTGAAAGCAGTAACATGAAGCAATGAAACCAATGACACAGTGTTTAACTTTCACAATGCCCAATATAATGTAATGTAGTTACAGTGCAACAGTTATATATATATATATATAAAAATTGTATTTTTTTATACCGTTCTAGTTTTGTATATATGACAAAGCACACAGTTTGAAGCCTTTCTCCAGCTTTCTAGAAGGAGATTTGCAAGTATTCTTACATATCTTATGAACACTGACTGTAAAATGCTGCCACTGCAAGTGTAGTGAAAAAAACAGAAACATAAGAAGGTTCGAAGTTACTAAGAGCAGCGTGTGTGTGTGCGTGCAATAAATCCATTCAGCTCTTTTCTATCTATTCATGTTTTTTTTTTTGTTTTTTTTTACAAATGAGGAGCCGTAAATATGATTTGTTTGGTTGTTTTGCATGTACATATTCTCCCTGTGTGCGTTTCCACTGCGGTCCCTGATTTCGTCCCACCTCCCAAAACCATGTAGCTTGGCTTCATTCGTTTCTCTAAATTACCTGTATGTGGGAATGAGTGTGTGAGTGTGTGACTCTGGAGTCCAATACAAGGTGTATTCCCAACTCGCATCCAGTGTTCCTGAGCTCTGACCAGCATAAAGCAGTTATTAAAGATAAATAAACCAAAGGACTGCCCACGTAACTGGGTGGTATAAGATAGATACGAGCAACACATTTTTTTTTCTCAGCGCTGCACGATTTGACATTCCCCAGTGTTGTAACATGGAAATGAGTGCAGACATTTGCATGCCCTAAGGACAAAATGAAGACGTCAACAAAAAGTACCAACAAGACATGTAGTGTGTTAGGTTTTAGAGCTGTTTGATTTACAGCATAGAGTTGTAAACGAGTAATGATTGGCAACACTACGATCAGGTTTCACGCAGAAGAGCATGGATTTCCTTTGAGTCTAGTTCCTCTGCAGGTTTGCACTGACTCCGTCACCTCTGGCTTGCTCATTAGGGGTGTAAATCTACATCTGGATTTCTGTAAGCTCCCCTTGTTGTAATGTCTATCCTTAAAATCTCATTTAATTCAATGGAATTCTGTGTTGTGATTGTCAGTTCATTGATTATAACAGTGTATTGTCGTACACGGTTGGAGCCAAAAATATGACTTGTTCCTGTGCTTGTACAGGCAGTTGGTTGATCGTGTTGATAAATGTTTTCACAGTCCATTTGGAGCAACAAGAAGACCCGTGTAGTAACCATATTACTCAAAAGCCTAACAGGAAGCAGGTTTATATGTGAGAGTGCTCCCCTGAAGTAAACGTTGTGTTTCTAGGTGTGACTGTGAAGTCTGTTGAGGTGGACAGACAAGAGACAGAGGCCTGGTTCCTTTGTGTGACTGTGGTCAGACTGATTTATTGTCCAGACCAGGGAGGTAAGGGCCACTCGTATATATGGGGGCAATTACAGTGACAGTTTACAGCCGAAAAGAAACAAAGCTGGGTGGGAGCATTACCCTTTTTCTGCACATGACAACAGCCTCATAAAGAGTGATGGATCCTCAGCTATAAGCCTCAGTACTAGTCACCTCCATTCCACCCACTGGAGTAAGCTGTCATTAATGGGGGTTGGGGTGGGGATGAGGATGGGGGGGGGGCTGTAAACTGGAGGCTTAGGATGAACAGTATAAAAAAAAAAACCTTTCTCTCTTCAACCTGTCATCCTCTCTACTTCTCCCTTCTGTTGTCCTTTCGCAACTCGGAGAATGATGCTTTCTGTTAAATCTCTAAAAAATAAAGAAGAATCAGTGTAGGTTTATGACTAAGGACATCATACAGGAGATATACCCACTCCCCACCGAGAGCATCACAGCAATTATCCTGAAGCTTTAACTTGCCTCAGTTACAAAGTGCAACCTATTACACGGCGAGTGTTTCAACATGCACGTGTTTGTTCAGGTCCATTTATCACTTCAGGTGTTTAGCCCGAGGTACCTATTAATCCTGGCTACAGTGGCTGATTCTTAAAGCCCTAGTGCTATTGTAACAGGCAGGAGATTAGTATCAACAGGAGTGCTGACAACAGGAAGTTGTAAATTAGTCTCCAGGAAGCTGATGTGGAGCGCCGCCGTGGAGACCTGCTGTTTCTGATCAGAAGGCAAGAAGGTAAGACACAGTTGGACTAAACCCTGTATTTAATTCACTTTCTGAGACTAAAGCTGTGCTTTAATGACAAAAAATGAAGCTAACTATGAACTATGCTGACTTACACTTGGACTCATTCGTTCCTAAATTGCTAACAGGCAAATATGAGGAAATGAAATAGGTCTGATTATTCCTCATGTCTCATCACTGCATACTGTTCTTATTAGTTTCGTTGTAGTTTTAAATAGTTTTAACACGCATCCATCCATCCATCCATCCATATCCTGTTTATCTGTCAGGGTTGGGAAAAACAGGAGCCACTCCCAGCTGACTTCAGGTGAGAGGCAGGGTAGGAACGGTTCCAGTCAGCCAGCAGGTTCGAACCCAGAGCCTTCTTGTTGTGAGGTGGCAGAGCTGACTACCGCATGACCATGAAGCCCATTTATGACACGTCATAAATAAAACCATAAATACTTAAATTGTCATGCTACTAAATGTTGCATGTATTTTACTGGATCAAAAAAAACAAACATTCGGAGAGGAGCATCACTTAGCACTTCATTGCTGTCGTTTGTGGCTTATTCATGACTAATGATCTAAAATATATTAGCTCTATGCTCTTAGTAGTAAATTAGGAAATGAATAGTTTCATCAGTTAAATCATTTCTTTATGAAGAAATTTTCATTCATTCATTGTTTTCATTCTCTAAGTGTTTTCCATGTCAATTACTACACAGAGATAACATAACACCAGACAGGTTGTAAAGGACAAATGCAAAGAGTTAACTAGTTCCACTGGTTAAACATCTCAGCAAAAGTTGCTCATGTGTCTGAGAAGCAAATGTGCACGCATCACGTCATAACACAGGATTAACTGGTGTCTATGCCCCCCAGGTACCCATGCAGACGATGGCTCGGTGATTTTGTTGTGTTGGACAACTTTAAAATCCACCCTATTTAACAACATTCATCCTTACACTCTTCCTTGTAAGGAATTCACTCCTCCTCCTCTCCTAGTGCATATAAGGGAAGCATAAGGAACTTATTATCACAGCAGAAAATAGCACAATCACCTCCTTCATTTCCCTCGCTGTTCTCTGACCTGTCTAATTATCTCAGTGCTGCCTCAGCACCTGTGCGTCTCATGCTATTATGTCCTCCATCACTTAACAGCCTTAAGCACAGCACTGTCCGGCTTCATTTCCGAAAACCTTTATTACCCCATGCCATGGTTGCAAGCAAATCACGGATTTCTGAGTCTAACTCCACGGATTAATCGTGGCCCAAGTGCTCGACATTCAGGAATGATTGCTTTCTAACACTTGTTGCTGAGAGGGCTTGCAAAGCCGGGGCAGCTTGGGTCACATAGCAGAAGAGTGCCGTAGGCTGCTTTGCTATAAACGGCTTCACTCGTAATGAGACGCAAAGGCTTCAGGAGGATGAAGGGTAGGGTGCTCGTGGAGGACGGACATTTGGTGCGAGAAGGTGACAGACTGAGCGTGGACACTGTTTTCTCTAGCCTAGCTCCCACACCTGTGAAGGTCCTGTTGTGGACTTTTGGGAATTATGGCAGAAACTGTTACTTTGATGGGAATGTTGTGTTTGTTGCAGGTCCAGTTTCCGACGTGTAAGGTGGGTGGTAGGGTGGTGCATTGGGTCTGTGTTGCTTCAGGGTCCCTGATTCTGTCCTGAGTTTATAATGCCCGTGAGGAGTTTTGGGTGTTCTACCATAGTCGGTATGGATTTCCCACTTTCCTCCCAGATTGACGACTTTAAATTGCCCCTAGGAGTGAATGAGTGTGAGACTGTGTGTGTGCTTTGGCTGAATGTGTGTGGTAAATACAGCGTCACTTAAGTAACAACACCACCTCAGATGTCCTCCTGTTCTGTCACAGCTATTCTCCTGGAGTAGAGAACCAGAGAGGAGAGGGAGGGTAGGAGTAGTGCAGGGAGGTCCAGAGTAACAGGCTACTCTGTGATTGGAGAGAAAAAAAGTCACATGCTTCCTTTTGTAATGCTAATTCATGCTGAAATTTTTTTTCTCTTCTCCCTCCTCCTGAGCTCCTCCTCACTGCCTGGTGTAGTCTGTCCTGACGGACAGAGCCGCACTCAGAAATGGTGTAGGATATCAAGGAAGGAACGAGACACTTAAGCAAGGGGAGAGGACAAGGTCTATGTGGAAGGTACGGACATAGAGATTTGTTGCTTTCTGCACTTTATGTGCAGCCTTTATGCTTACACATGGTGCATGGGGTGAAAGCCTCCTACTTCTTATCTCTGGCAGCATGTGTGTGTGTGTGTGTGTGTGTGTGTGTGTGTGTGTGTGTGTGTGTGTGTGTGTGTGTGTGAGAGAGACTGTACATATAATATCAGTGTTTACATGTATAAGAGAAATTGTCTTTCTCTGTATGTGTTTTCTTGTTCAACGTGACTGTTTGTTCAGTTGGATTCCACCACATACTCTCCTGCTGTATGTTGCATGCCTGCTCTGCAATGCACAAATGGTTACTAGATGGACTGAGGGATCTGGCTGGCATTCAATGCGAACAAATATTTCCCTCAAAGGTGGTTTGTAGGGCTCAGAGTTTCTTTAAATGAGTATACCTGTGAGAGCAAAGCAGGTTTTTTGAGCAGTCCCGCTCCCTTTTGAACTATTGCTATGGTTGGTTTTTTTTGTCCACTTGAGAAATTGCACCATTAAAAATCTTTCTAGACCCCATTTAATCCCCAAGACGAGACAGTGCATTGAACACCGGAAGAGTGTTCCAGTATTGACCTGTGGGGTGCTGATATGACGTGTTTAACCACACTGCATCTCAAATAACATGACCATCTGCACCCTCTGCACACACTTTGGTCTGACCCCCTGCTTTGTAAACAAAATTCCAGACCCGAGCCACGCTCACCTCGCACTCGTGTGCGTCCTTTCGTGCGTGTGCATCATCCCATAAACCCCACAGCCCCGTTCCACTGTATTCTGAGCTGACCTAAGTGCTATTCGGATTCCCAGCAAACTCAAACCTGTTTGCACTCTTACTTTGCATAAGGTTTGTATTCAAATAGGGAAAATTATTCACCTGTGGATCAGTGCAGCCCATGGTTGAAGGACATGAACTATTTTACATCTTTACACCTTTAAAATCCACTGTAAGGGCAAGCTTAAGAGGAAATTCCAGGTACTTTTTATGTTGTTGATTATAAAAGCTCATAGATAGTATAGGAGAAGTGAAACTTGTCCTACAGTTCTGGTGAGATCACTGTGTGGTGGAAGTTTGTCTTATACCAATTTTTGTATCTATGACGCTGAAGGGCTTTGTTTTAACTAGCGTGGCTGAGTTTGTGTGATGAAAACAGATCAAAACTATTTAAACCTAACCTAATAGAAGATTTGCCCCTTGTTAACCCTTTCCAGTGTTTTTGTAGTAAGAATTGTAGGAACAGTTATTCTGTCAACTATATTGTAATGCTTAAATATATGTAACGGTTTATGTTAAACTTCCCGTAGCTAACATTATTTACTGCATTAGTTCACATTAACAAAGTATGAATTTTGGTAATAATAAACTGTAGATAATGTAAGTAAAGTAACAAAGCTCGTGTATGAATTTACATTTGTTTGAATGTTATTAATGAAAAATAAGTAAAAATTCACATTAATCAGCAAAAAAAAAAATGCTCCTGGGTCATATCGCTCATTTTACTTATTGATGGTATTTAGATGTATTAATATGTAATAGTTTGTAAGGGTAATTGTATATGTACTAGTTTGTAATGGTATGGTAGGTATGTACAGTTGCACCTAAAATCATTCAACCTCCATTGCAAATTAGGTTTATTGGCAAAATTTACAAACTTCAGCTGTTTGCAGTAAATGAACCAAACAAGAACACGACTTAACAAAACTAATTGTACAGTTTGGTTCTTCACATTGACCACAAAATACCACTGTTAATGACGACAGCATTCTGAAAATTATTCAACCTTTTTATGACAAACATCTTTACTACTTAGAATAGCACCGTTTTATTCATATGACCTGCTGCAAACATGATGCATAGTCAGACGCCAGCTTCTGGCAGCGTTCCCCGAGGAATCTTAGCCCATTCCTTGTGGATAATGGCCTTCAGTTCACTAATATTCTTAGGTTTGCGTGCTGCAACCGCCTTCTTCCAATCCCACCATAGATTTTTTTAGGCAACTATGACGGCCACTCTAGAATCTTCCGGGACCTTTTTCTGTAAAGATTGATTTAATTAAACACCAGATTAGCTACTCATTGCTGACTAACAAAGGGGTTGGTCTGTGCTATACATATCCTGACAATACCTGCCATAGTGTGTGAATAATGTATAGCAAAGCAATTTACATTTACATTCACATTCACATTTACATTCACATTTACATTTACACTCTGTAGGGCAGCAGGGCTCCATAGTATGTCGTCTGGCTGCACTCGTGCCTACATTCCTTTATTCGTTCCTCTTCAGTAAGAGCTATCGTGTACAGGGTCACAGAGGATCTGGAGCCAATCTCTGGAACACTGGGCGTAACTTTGGAAAAGACTCTCGGTGGGATGAGGGAACCACGCACTCAATGTAGGGCAATGCGGTTTTATTTGTATAGCGCTTTTAACAATGGACATTCTCACAGAAGTATATAAATTCCGATTAGAAAGGCATTACTCTATAAACGTATGTCCCTAATGAGCTAGGCTGTGGTGAGGGTGGCAAGAAAAAACTCCCTGAGACGAAAACAAGATGAAACCTTGAGAGGAACCAGACTCAAAAGAGAACCCATCCTCATTTGGGTGACACCAGATAGTGCCATTACAGCTAACTCACTTCTATAACTATGTGTTATATAGTCCAAATGTACAGTTGTGTAGCACAAGATTCACTAAAGTTTTAACATAAAGTCTGTTCCTTTTCAACAATTACGTACACATATATTCACAAACTCATTCACACAAACGAGAGTAGCCAGTTTATTTACTAGCCTATTCGTGAGGTGGGAGGAAACCAGAGAACCCACAGGGCAACTTCATATAGACAGTAACCTGAGCTGAGGACTCAGCTAGGGCCTCTGGAGCTATAAAGCGACATTGCGATTTGCTGCACCATTCAACTGCCCTGTCATGTTATCAACTGGATTCATTTACTATGTAGTGAACATATTCTACTACTGAAACTATAGCAAGATAATCTACAAAATTACTAAATGCACACCTGATTATTATTACACCCATATGCACTTTTTGAACATTCCAGGTTTGTTCCCTCCTTGCTCTTATATAATAACCTTCAAACTTGTGGGAAGGCCTTCTACTAGATTTTGGAGCGTGGCTGTGGGAATGTTCTTATTCATGCATTAGAGCATTAGTGAGGTCAAGCAGTGATGCTGGGTAAGAAGGGTGTAGTCTGCATTCCACTTCATCCCAAAGATGTTCAGTCAAGTTGAGGTCAAAGATCTGTGCAGGACACTAGAGATCTTCCACTCCAACCTTCACAAATCATGTCTTCATGGAGCTGGCTTTGTACACAGGGACACTGCCATGCTGGAACAGTTTGGGGGCTCTCCAGTCGCAGTGAAGGGAAATCATAATGCTTCAGTATTGAAAGACAAATGTGACCCGTGCTGGCAAAATGAGTCGGAATGCGCAGAGGCTAATTATGAGCTAAGAGGCAAAACATGGTTTCGGTCAAAATGAGATTTTCTCAAAAATGAATCCATAAAGCCCTCATTCATTGATCACCATGATAAAACAGCAAGAAAAACATCCCACACTACTTTTATTTTAAGGTTTTGTTCAATGTGTTCATTCGTATGCCTTCATTAATTAGTCCTTTGTCGTAATATTCCTTGATAAATCCGTGTTTTTCACCACGCTCGCTTGTGGTGAGACGGGGGTATCCCCCTACGCATGTTTGCTATCGTTGTGAAGCATAGTTCCTCTTCTTTCTGATAATACACATGGAATTCCCGATGACGCTTTTATGTACCGATGAACAGCGAGTTTCCAAACCACATTAGACGTAAACAAAAGTGGCTAGTTGCTATGCGGTCATTTTTTGTCCAATTTCAACAAACCGTGCCTCATTTTGAAGGCCTTTAGATGGACAATGTGGAAGTAACAATAACTCACTTTTGAAAATTTCCTCATTCCGACTCATTATGCCAACACGGGTCACATATTTGTGGCAACAGTTTGGGGAAGAACCACATGCAGTATGTGTGTGGTGATCAGGTGTCTACAAAACATTTGGCCATATAGTATATATTTATTAGTTGAACTTAGCTTTATGATTCATTTTGAGTTTCGAGCTCTGGACAGCATCTAATTAATTTTTCGTTTTCCGTTTAAATCCAGGAGAACATGCTGATGTGTTTAAAAAGCATGTCTGGTTATTCCAGAATCTCTACTCACCAAATCTTGAACTCTGCACTTGTGGTGATGTTCTTCTGATCTTCTCCCTGACATGACCCAGCCACGAGAACAAACTCAGTGCAGTTTACTGTATCACTCATTCTCTCATTATCCCTGTCCAAATGAGTCATTTGTCAGCAGGTAGAATATTTGCTCAGCGCTCTTCAGAACATCGTCTCTTTACCCGCAGCCTCACATTTGACCCCAAAGGAATGTTCTCAGGGCTGCTTTATGTGTCTGTGTCCTGCACGTACATACTTGTTGCAACCAATTATTCTCTTAACCGTTCACAAAGTTTGACAAGCTAAATCAAGAGTTGCTACATTACATTGTACATGCACAAATACAATGTGCATGTATGTTATATTCAAGTAAGCGCAGACATTTCTCAATATGTTAAATGTTGACAGACGACTCAAACTGTTCATTTAGGAGACGCATAGTTTTGGACATTAAATATTCTAACCTGTGTAAAAAAAACCATTAGGTTCATTGATGCACAAGTACACAATCATACTTAAAGAAAGCATGGTTGAAAATTCCCTAGTTCAATCTTGAGCCCAGATCGATTGTATCTGCATGTCCATGTGTGCTTCCCTCATTGATTTCTGCTTTCTACCTTTTGGTGACATAAAGGAAACATGCCGCTAGGTGGATTAGCTACACTAGATTGCGAATTTGTATGACGGACAGTGTGCGTGGTGCCCTGTGATGAATTGGTGTTCTATCCAGGGCGTATACTTGGGATAGAATTTGGGTCCAGGATAAAACAGTTACTGAAAATGGAATGTTATTGTTTGTTTTAATAGGGAAGGACGCACCATTTAAAAACAAATAAAATCAAAACGCTATCACTAATCTCGTAATGATCTCGTAATAATCTCGCAATGGTTTACAAGTGGGTAAAGCAAAATGCCTTAGGCATCATGATAATGGACTTCAAGGTAAATTGAGTCATATGGACCACATAGATGAACAACCTGTGTCCTATCCCTTGACATCAAGTTCATGCTACACCCCTGGATCATACTAGGCTTATTCCAGTGACTATATATGGACAGCCACATTCGATTTTCATAACGTGTAAATCATTGCAGCATAAAGGTCATCATTAAGCTATAGCGTAAGCGTCTCATTGAGCATTCTTTCCCTAGGTAAAACAATACTTTGGTTATATGGGTACCACATTGGTCACACCCTTGACTGCAACCATTGCATAAATTATGCTAAAAAAGAATTTGCTTAAATTTGAATGAATCAGGGTTGTCCAGAATGTCTCTTCTCGTTCGACTTTTTCATGACTGACGGATGTGACTGCATACAAAAATCTGTCAACACCTTGGTCCTGTGCTTGTTTAGAGGTGCCTATTGCTTCATGCTTGAGTGGTCTGCAACAGGTGGCTGTTTGACCCGAGGTGGGAGTTTGCTCAGGTGTTCGGCTGCCTATGAGTCGCCATTTGTTTAGACAGAAATGTGTTCGCCAAAAGTCCATCACTGCTGCTATGGTCGTGACTCCCTTCACGCACCTGTTTTGCCTTAATAAGAAGTATTTTAAAATGTATACTGTTTTTTTTTTTTTTACAGACTGCTCTCTGAAGAAATCATGGCATCATTGATTAGCTCTTTACACTTGTGCCCTCTAAACACTTTCCCAGCCATAAGTCACAGCCTGGCAGCCTTTGAGGCCCTTTGTGAGTTGCGCTTCCCCCAAGGCGCGTGTGGCTCTGATTTCTCGCCCAGTCAAGCTGCAGCTTTACGACTGAACGAGTGTTTCAGAGAGAGAGGGAGAGAGAGAGAGAGAGAGACTTGTGGCAGGGTTGCCCGTGCGGATTTCACTACACATGGTCATTGGTGGTACAAAGGCAGCTTTTGACTGTTCACACACTTTGTTTCTTTCTAGTCAACTGATGGAGTCTAATACAGTGTACAAGGCTTCACAGCTTTTGCATGTTCGATATCTGATTATGCTGGCAGGAAGCTATAAAGCATTTCCGATTCAAATGAGCTGCTATAGACCAAATGGATGCTGCTTTATTGAGCTCAGCTAGAGTAGCTCATCGGTGTAGCTGGTTTTCCCCAAATGGACTACACCACATTTGATTGCATTTTAATTGTGATGGCAATGTTTAGTAAATTAAACACAATCAACTGCAATATTGCTGGGCATATTGGCCACCATTAGTTACTAACTCGAGAGTGTTAAAATCACAAGGTCAAATTTGACGTTTTAACAGTCTGTTTGGTTGCAAAGCTTTTCATAAATGTATGTATTTGGTTAGATATTTATTATTTAGGTTTAGGTCTCAGCATGGAAAATTAGTGAAAATTAATGAATGTGATTCAAATATTACATCTATATGTTTGAATGAATATAAGCATAGTTCGTGTTGCTTTTATTTGAAATGATAAGTAATGAAAAAACAATATACACTATAGGAAAATAACCACCAAGCCATGGAGTGATGCAAGTAGTGTCTGTTTCGATACCAGCTCAGCCTGAAGTGATGTTTCTTCTTATACCACAACAATTTACCCATGATTACCATTTTTATTCTATTGGTGGGTGACGTCATACTCTTCAATCCGTTCGTAGTACCATTTAATGCTGTCGAACATCCGCAGAACAGATTCTGCTTCTTATAGTCCTTCTGATCATTATAGCAGCAGTAAACAGTCATTTCTTGACTTTCTCCTGACCAAGAAAATGTAACCTGTTAGAAAGAGACTGCGAAAAACAACATCCTCTGTGTGGATAAATCCCGTGGTGGAAAACTTTAAGATATAGCTTTATCTCTGACTGCTACAACGTTTCCACACCAGACAATCCTTATATTAAAAAAAATCTCTTAACTGAAAACTTCACCCTGTCAACATTTATGCGTTTCTTTTTGTTTAGGGACAACACGTTTTTAATGCATTTATTATTATACTTAGGTAATGTGGTGCATCTGCCGTACGAGTTCCTGTAAACTAGAGATTACTACAGAAGTGAAAATATGTTAGAAAGGGTGCAGTAAAATAAACGTGTGGTTTTCCTTACAGGTGCACTACTGTCAGAGCTGCTGTTGTAGGAAATTAAGAAACACTTTTTGTCCTGTCAGACTGAAGAATTTAAAAGGGCTGGGATTAACATTAATTCGGTCATTGATTTCAATATTGAGCCTTCAGTGTTGCCCAGTGTTGATTTAAAACATCTTTTTGAAATGTAATATTAAAATAAAAAGACCAAAAGTAAAAATAAGGCAAAAAAAACGTGGTCAAATGTATCGAGGAGACATTATACTGGGATAAAAGGATAAGGGAGTTATTGGCTAGTAATAGTTATTAGTGTTCTGGAAGACTGAAGAAACTGAGCATTGTTGTTTTGAGCTCATTTCATGCTTCAGCTCCACACACATTTCAAAAACAGTATGGAGTGAATTCATGGTTATTGAGCTCAATCACTTGAAATCATTGGACAATAACTGTCCTACCTATCTCATTTTATGTTTGTAAGAGCTCCAAATGATCCGACTGTGTGGGTGAGTAATTTATATGTTAATGAGCCAACAATTTGATAAACAATTCCATGCAAATGCATGCTTTTCCAAATTAATCTGAAATTAGGTACTCCTATGTGCAATTCACGCTGCTGATGAGAATGGTTACATAAAAAGCTCCATCGCTGATGGTGATTCTTTAAAAAAAAAAAGACTGCATGCACAGATGGCTACTTATTCATTTACTCCCCATCAGGCTGTTTTCATGCCTGTTTTATGGCTATAAGGTCACCTTGAAATGAAACGCATGTTTGAATTTGAAATCAGCCACCAACACAATTGAATTTCCTCCTGAACTCCATGCATTTATAATAGTGCCTTCATAACGTTTGAGAGATATGGTCCTTCATATCCATATCATTGGTCATGGAAAAACTCTTATGATATACACCAGACATCGACCACAAGTATGTCGACATTACGATCACGGACTCCCTCGCCTGGGTTCTTCAATCAGCGAGCCCATGACAGCAGGGGCCATATTTCAAACCGGTAGTCCCCCTGCAGACAAAGCGGGCAGGTTTATGGTGGATCTTAAGGAAATTAGGGCCACAAATCTTCCTCTGGCAGGATGCTACAAAGCAGGGAATGCACTAATGTGGAGGATGATGGAAAGCAAGAGAGAGAAATGTGGTAAGAGAGGACAAACGTCTTACTTTGACTGCTGCAAACGCTAAATGGGAAGCAGAGACCAGTGAATGATTTATTAGTGCCATGCTTGTTCACTTTCCTTTATGGGAATAATGACGTTTAATTATACTTTTTCGTTACCAGGTGTTGCTAGGGTGCCATGGGTTAGTTTTGTTTGTCTATCCAGTTGCTAGAGAATGTACAGCTTTCCTCACGTTTGCATTTGGCTCCAACATGTGGGAAAACCGTGTACCGTTAAAACCATAAAAAAAGGAGGAGGGCTTCCTTACGTCCCTGCAGGATGAGGTTATGGGCACTATTTGGGAGTAATTGGGGTGTGTTATTGCACTCCAGTTTCAGACCGACACCCTGCTGATTCTGATACACCAGCTAACGTGTGACCAGGCCTTCCTCTCTCTTTCTTGCTCTCTCTCTCCCGACCTCTCTCTTCGACCCCTCCTTCATCTGATTTATGACAGGTTATCACGGACTTACACTAAGCAGGCATGTTAAGAAATGAACCGCATGCGACAAAAGCCCTTTGGCTGGTATGGAAAACCTCACTCCTACAGCTTTGTATGATACTGCCTCCTGGCCTGCAGACTATGGTATGTTCTGCTCGTCCGACTCCAGTATTGGTCTCTAGGCTATAGATCTAAACTGCAGCCCTATTTCTCTCCCAATATTCTTTCTACACAACTGTCAGAAGTGTCAGTACTGACAACATGTGATACAAGTGTGATCGACCTAATATCCTGAGAGCATGGTATTCGAAAACACACTAGCTTGGTAGGAACACTAGTTTCTGTCATGTCATTAGTTTTATCCATGTGTCACTCATGGCCCTTGCTCATCATGTTTGCCGTTACAAGATTTTCAACTTGAAGCAAGGCGCATCTTTACTGCAGATTTGAAAGCGGATTTAATTCCAGTACAGGAAAGATGAGCTGGTGACATCGGCAAAAAAAAAACGTAATCACACCATACAAATAGGAGCTACATTACTAATGCTTATGCTAACGTTACGAAAACATCCTTAGTGCAGGTACTTCTTCAGAATAATTAGCTAAACGCATTAAAACATGTATTTGTCATCTTCCACATACTGTATTTGTTACACTTAAAGTGGGCTCCTATTCCATACTAATAGCTAAGTGTATCGTGGGTGTTTTGTATCTTCTTAAGCCTTAGGGGAATTTGGGCTCTAGATAAGCACTTTAGTTTGTGCCGCTCTACAAATCCTTAGAACCCTTTCAGGAAGTGCAGAACCCTAAATTCCCAGCTCTCATAAACATGACAGAAGGTGGATTAGTGGATCAATTGTCCCTCGGTGTGAATGTGTGTGTGAATGTGTGTGTGATTGTGTGTATATGGTGTCCTGCAATGGCCCAGTGTCTCATTCAGGGTGCATTCCCTACTTGCACCCTGTGTCCCCAGGATAGGCTTCAGATTCTCCAACCCTGACCGTGATAAATGAGTTACTGGAGGGTAGCGAGTGAAAGAACCCATAACAATTCAAGGAACCCTTGAACTTTTTTCCTACTAGTTTAATTGTGTAAATGGTGCCATTTTGGTTGCACCAGGTGTCCGTGCCTTTGTGTTGTATACAGACAAAAGATGAAGGATGTTTGAATGTTAAAACTTGTCAAATCCTTCTGGTACTTATTATTTCATGGGACGGCGGTCTTAAATTGGTGGTGACAAGGGTCAATTCACAAAAAGGTCCACATGCGGCATGGACTTTGACACTATTTGGAGAACCGGGTTAATCCTGAAACCCAGGATGGTGACAAATTATTATTCAGGAAAGTTTATGAAAGTTCTGCTGTTAGCTGGTTAAGAGGCAGTGTGCAGCCTTAGCCTGTCCAGGCAGGCACAGATTGGATGTCTCATCCATCTGGTGTCAGGCCACCCTGAGGAAACGTTGTCTTTTTGATGTGGTCTTGGCTAATAACCCATCTCTGCCGCCAACTCTCTTTGGCCCTCTAGCTCGTCATACTACCAGCAAGTTGCAGAGTAAAAAAAAAACATAACATTTGCCTTTTCCAAACTTCCAGTGTGGAAATCATCATTGTCACTGACAGCAGGTTTGATTCAGTGATTAGGTTTCTAAAAGACTGGGACAGGTGAGGGGCAGTTCTTTCCCAGTTTCTTTTTGTGCAGGACAAGGACATTATTCAGTTGCCATAAATGTCTATAGTGGACCATTAACTAATGCTGGCTAGAGGGCAAATTGACTGGAATAATGTGCAGTCTGCAGTGCCAGCCAGCCAAAACTAATGAAGAGCAAGAGTGAAAGAAAGATGTAGAGGAGACGCCTGTCTCTTTTTAGACAAGACTTCATAATGTCCTGGAAATATTTCATGTTTAATTGCATCAATAAAATGGCTCTAATTAAATCAGATGACTTGATGGTCATAGTTTAGAGATGAGCGCGAGAGAAAGCCTTTCTCTTTACTTTATCTCAGCCCTGTATTACTATACTTTTATTTTTTCGCTCGGCGACTGTAGGCCGTAGACTCAAATAAGCCTACTGGATATAAAAGCTGTTTAGAGATGAGCGCGAGAGAAAGCCTTTCTCTTTACTTTATCTACGTCCTGTATTAGTATACTTTTAATTTTTCGCTCGGCGTCTGTAGGCCGTAGACTCAAATAAGCCTACTGGATATAAAGCAGCTTTTAAAGTTTTTATATGTCTGAGGTCATGGGATTTGTGGATTTTTGGAATGATCTAGACATGTCCTAGCAGGTGTAGAGTCTTATGTGAGACATCCATTCCCGTTTGGGTCATTTGGAGCGCTGAGGTTGCTAGCCGGTATGTTAGTGAATAAAAGAAAAGTGGCGCTTGGTGTGATATACCCACCCACCAACCGTAGTTTTCTTTGATGATCGACTCCACCTCAACTTCCCCCATTTATGCACCCATGCTGGTGTTTGAAGTGCATTTACATAATGATTACACAGGGTCTTAGACTTCTGTAATGGGAGGGGTTGGGGATCTGAAAAGAATGAGAGAGTGGATTTTACGCCACAAAAGTGATCTGCCAAGAGGAGTGAGTGGCTGTAAAGAAGGCTGTCTGGCTACTGGGACAGTGACATCTACTCATGTGTGTCACTGTTCATGGAAATTTTGCTAGATACAATTTAACCTCCCTAGAAATGAGACAAATTTTAGGTTTGTTTTATATTGCTGCATTACATTGAATTTTAACAGTTACACCATCCTTTATTCCTTAACAAGTCTTACAGTTGGCAGTGTAGTGAAACTCCTACCATCCCATACCATAAAATTTTGAAATGACACTGAATGACTGTTATGTATGACTGATTCTCAGTGGCGCAATCATCTTCCATGCTTCATGCTCCTTTGTGAAGGACATTTCCCAGTGCCAAAAGCATACCGAAGCAGTCTAGCAAAGTATACAAGATTTGCCTTTCAGACAAGACAGAGCCGTAAATCCTGTTGACTCAAGCATCTTCTGAGATGTCTTGACACATTAAGGTGAAGAAATGGTCCTGTTTGCATGCCTCAGAGTTCTCTTTTGATCAGGATCTTTGGGGTGATAGTGAAGGCTGTATATAGATGATAAAAGAATCTAACTTGTTGCTACTCCTTCAAAAGCCTCTTTAGTGAACATGCAACCTTCATTGTTGGTGAGCTGGATGATAAGGATGAGAAGTCGTCAACATGATAGGAATGGTAGAAGTTGAAAAGGTGTAGGAATTCAGTTTGAGTGAAAGGTTGCAAGGCTTATAAATGCTTGGGGGATATTCTGTAAAAAAAAAAAAAAAAAAAAACTGTTGGAAGTATACAGTAGTTACTTTATGGCAAAATGTTGTTTTATTGTTCTACAGGATTGCACTGTAAATGATTGAGTAATACCGTACATTGATTTACAGTGAAATACCACAAAAGCCAATGCATACTTAGGCTTTGAACTACAAGATCAGAAGGTTATGAGTTTAAATCCCATCACCACCAAGCTGGTATGGCTGGGTCCTTGAGCCAGACTCTTAAACATTAACTGCTCAGTTATATCCTGTCTCAGTCTTAAGTTGCTTTGGGCAAAAATTCTGTTGCCAGTAAATTACTGTATATTTAAATCTAAATATTAATATAAATCATATAAAGATATATAAATATTTTATAGTGTAGGGTTAGGGGTGGAGTTAGGACTCGTACATTTTGTTGTAACTTCCTTTGCCAAGTTAATGTGAACAAAACCTTCAGAATGCTATTACATATACATATACATGGTATTTATTTGACAGTTAGAGCCCCTCACTGCGAAACGTTTGAGAACCCCTGGTCTAAGGGAATCTGCTTGTTCGCTGTCTGTCATCCTGTTCGTTATGTAAGTTTAATCATTCAGAAGCGGTAGAGACTTGTGATTTGTGCAGCTCAAGTTTCCTTCTAGTGACAGCAGAACATCTGATTTGCAGGTAACCCGAGACTGTGTTGTCTCATGTCGGGTGTGAGCCCAGGCACCGGGGGTTAGCACTCTCAGAGCCAAAGGGTTAACACATTTGCTATGTTTTAAAGCAGGAAAACAGTTCCTCTGAGCCCAAACAACCAGACTGCAGATAAGAAACCAATCAGACACAGACACAGGGTCCAAAACTGCTTAACTGATAATAAATTATTGCTGCTTGTTCAGAAGACTAGTCAGATAAAGAATACAAAGATAATTATCCAGGACATGAATTGTGCACATGTAACTATGACTTCTTTTTTTTTATTTATAATTGCTATAAATATGCAATTACTACGGTTGATGTGACTTGAACAAAACTGATACTTAGTCCTAGAGCTTGAAATTAGCACTGCTAATGTGGATACATTTGAGTATAACTATACCGGTTAGTATTTTTACTCGGTAAATGAGAGTGCGCACACTATACTATACTCACTTACTCATCTTCTGGCGCTTAATGTTGTTCAGGGTCACGGGGGGAAGCTGGAGCCAATCCCAGCTGACCTGGGGCGAGAGGTGGGGTACACCCTGGGCAGGTCGCCAATCTATCACAGGACCAACACACAGAGACAGACAACCATTCACACCTACGGGCAAATTTAGAGTCACCAATTAGCCTAATCCCCACCGTGCATGTCTTTGGACTGAGGGAGGAAACCACAGTACCTGGAGGAAACCCACACAGACACGGGGCGAATATCCAAACTCCACACAGAAAGGCACCCAGGTCGACCACGGGGATCAAACCTATACTATACTATACTATACTATACTATACTATACTATACTATACTATACTATACTATACTATACTACACTAATTCAGTTTGCTTTTTATAGTAGTTTCTTTTTTGTAAGTTTTGTTTATTTACCTATGTTTACCTCCTGTTTTAACTCATAGCCATAAAGCCTTCATCTGCTCCTAGCTTCACTTCATTTAGTTTAACTATTTGGTGTGAAAATACCAGGTCAAGCAGGGACAGAAAAGACAGTATGAGTGGGAAATTTGTAATGAGGTTCAAAAGGGTGCAAAAATAACCCAAGATGCTTAACTGAAACGTGGTGACGAGCCCAACTAACAAGTTAGCGTTTTGTCAAGACAGTTGGTGAAAATGAGGAAGTAAAAAAACCAAAAACTGAAGGTGTCTTCAGATTATGATTTTTTTTTTTTTTTTTATACTTTGGAGAGAACTTTTACAGTGCTACTCTTCCAAAAAGTCGTGTTTGTACTTCATATCATATAGTGTTATGAAGTCTATAAATGTCTGTTTATACAGGGGGTCCCAAAAATGTACTCACTCTCTGACTGTCCATGACTCATATATATTTTTTGTTTGGGTGCAAATAACGTGAACTAATGGCAGAAGTACGACTACATTTAGAAGAAGAAAAGTTTCCCAGACGTCATGCCGATGGACTTTTTTTTTATGGGGATACCTCAAGCATAACGTGTACACTGCAAAAGCAGCAAAGGTTAATGAGTTGAAAGAGGAAACTGAAAGACGATTCGTAACGTTCTCGAATCCACTGGTCTTCGTCATCAGCTGCGTCTGCAAAAAATACTGGTCATCAGTTTGAGCATTGGTGAGCATGTAGGTATGAGTAGACGAGCCTAGGGGGAGAAGACTAAACTTTTCTTTCATTTCGTTTCATTTTCTTCATTTAAATCATTCGACTTAGTATCTATATCAATAAACACTGCATTTATTGTCATTCAGAGTGTGAGCACATTTTTTGGGACACCCTGTACATATTTATAGTAGTCTTCTTGCATGTTTTAGCATACTGATCTGAGACGGTTACTGTATCGAAGGTGGCATAGTAGCACAGCAAGTAGCATTACCAGCTCACAACTTCAGGGTCTGTGGTTCGATCTAGATCTTGGGTTGCTTGCTGTCAGTGTGGAGTTTCACACCTCCAAACGCATGTAGCCATATTGACTATGTTATGTTGCCTCTGGGTCTTTATGAACATGTGAATATGTGTGTGCATGGTTGACTTGCATCCCATTCAGGGTGTTTTCCTGCCTCCCAGCCAGCATTCCTGGAACAGGAGTAACCACTGACCAGGAATAAGTAGTTTCTGAATATATAAATGAATGGATTAATGAATACTGACATTTATTTATTTTTGTATCCTGGAAATATAACACCTGCAATATAATACAGTTAAATCTGGAGTGGTGATGTTTGGTGCGGAAAAAAATATTGCCTGGATATTACATTCGAAAAAACAACAACAACAACTAGCTTTTATGCCTGGTTAAATTGAAGTTAAGTTGCATCCCAGTGGACACACCATTCATTCTAATCATTTAGTGTGTTGCTTCAAAAATACTGATCGATGTTTTATGCAGCAGTTGGCCAACTGGAAGGTCTCCACTCATGCTTGTGTCTCTTCTGTGTGTGTCTCTTCTGTGTGTGTGTGTGTGTGTGTGTGTGTGTGTGTGTGTGTGTGTGTGTGTGTGTGTGTGTGTGTGTGTG
>JAQLOM010000015.1:8441864-8459074 GCA_030068315.1 Chrysichthys thysi
CTGCGAAATGAACTTAAACCTGCAATTCGCAGCAAAAGAAGAGGAATGCTGTCCAAAACAGTCTCGCTGCACCATGATAATGCACATCCTCATACAGCAGCAGCGACAGTGCAACGGCTCGGGTTCCAACATCTTCCACATCATCCTTACAGCCCGGATCTGATGCCGAGTGATTAGCACATCTTAAAGAGGCGCTGTGCAGTCACAGATTCACCTCTGATGATGAAGTAAAGTAAAGCTCACCTGGCTTCAGGAGCAGCTGAAAAACTTCTTCTCTGCAGGAAAACAGAAGCTACATGAAAGATGCAACAAATGGGTCATTTTGCCTGGGGACTATGTGGAAAAGTGTTATGTTCAGTTTCTCACGGTTACTTCTGTTAAAGCCTTTAAATGTATTTTGTCTTTACATTTTGATTCTCCCTTCTATTATAGATTTTAAAAGAGCAGTTTCACAACAACTCACTTGATCCTCGGCAGCACCAAACGCACGGCGTAAACTAAAAATAAATAAATAAATAGATAGATCTCAGGTTGCATTTAATTTCAATGTCCTACAGTTGACATTGGTAGGTAAACTATATTTGTTTAGTCGCTACTGTATCTGAAAAGGCTTTGCTATGTATTTGTTACCAAATTAGTGGAGCGCCAGTGCTTTTGCAATCCATTTCACATAACAGCTCACTTTGAATTCTTTACGTTTTTAGCATATGCGCAAATTCCGGCCCATCAACTGCTCCAGCAACACAAGCAGCAGTTTGTGATCCAGCAGCAATCCCAGCTTTCTCAGCCCAGCGTCCATCCTCAAGGCCAAGCTGTGCAAACCATCCAACCTGCTTTGGCGGGCCAACAGTGTGCCATCCCTGTGCTGCCCAAACCACCCACTCAGCCAGCCGCCATCTTCCATTCGACTGTGAGTCCTAGGATGCTCAACGGTCAGTCTACTTTATTAAATCCCAGCAAAGTCAAACAGGTGCACCTAACGGCCGTCAACCTCCATTTCCAATCTCCGCCAACCCAAGTAAGACAGGTTCAAGCATATTTCTGGTTACATTTACGTCTAGCCTTTCTCACTGAGCTTCCCGTTCTGATGCTGAATTGCAGACTGCAGTAGCGACACAGGATAATGGTGATAAGGACAACGCCATTCCTCCTGCAGTGAGAGATGACTGCCTTGGCCAGAGTGAGCAGCAGATGCTATCCCAACCATCGCAAGAGCCAGCCGGGATTGACCAGTGCTTGTATGATCACGGCCAGCTGACAGCGAATGCAAAAGGTAGTCATATTCTCAGTCACTGCCCTGTATCTTCTGTGCATGAAATGAATGTTTGTTTGAAATTGAGTTGTTCATAGAACAGCCACATTATCCTGGATGTCAGCAATTCCTGATGCATATCCTAAAGTCACAGATAAACACAGCTGATACAAAACATTTATTTGGGTAAGGAAAACCCCAGACTAAAATCCTGACAGTGCCAAGCTTGGTCTAAATAGCCAGGAGGCACGGTCGCTACTGTGTCACTGCCATCTGTAGGCTTGCCATGTGAAACAAAAAAGGCCTCCCTGCTCTGTCTCTCCTCTCAAGTGGAAGAGTAGATCTGTCACGCCCCAGTGTCTATTGTCCAGTCTAGGCACTTGCTAGAATGTGACAGCTTTTGCCATAATTAGGGTGAGGGGCGCAGCTTTGTTATTCCCCCGGGCTCTGGGAATAAAGGTGGACGTACTTTATCTGTCTGGCAGGTGTAGCTGAGGCCTATGCATTCAGACATTCAATTATGAATGATGAGTAATTGCTCTTTTATGAAAGCAAGGAGCCCTAATTGTTTTAGGACGTAGTCTGGAGAGGCCTTTTTTGTGCATTCAGTTAAAAGATTAATATCATAAATCATGTCAAGCTGGCCAGCATGGGTCAGGGAAGCTGTGTTTGAAATATGTCTTTATTGCATACCATTGTTATATGAATACTGGTACGTTTCCTGGATACACACACACGAGATTGGAAATATGCAGCCAAAGCTGTGTGTGTAAAAGCTTTAAGCCTGCGGGGCAGGGGGATCAAGTTCAAGTTTAAAGAAGATAAGGCGTACAGAAAATGGCTGTATTGTGGCAATCTGAAAAGATAAAGGGAAGCAGGTCTTTCTAACAAAAAGTGACTGTCTGCAGAGGTCAAAATAAAGCAAGAATAAGAATACACTTCTTCGCATTGTTGTAAAGATCCAGGCTCTCTAAAAGTTAAAGCACGCTACAGTAACTCCCAAGACCTCAAGCTGCGCTATTTCGACTCCCACCTGCTGACAGCGGGATTAGATCGCTTTCCTTCCATATCTACTGGAAGATCGGATTTCCATACATATACTGTGTCACCACTGCTTTCTCTTTTTGAAAGTGGAAGCCAAGACCCGTTATCAGAACAGTTGTTCCAGGTCTCTTATTACTTAAAGTGGACAATAGATTAGGCTATCTGATAACCTTTTGCAGTCCATGCTGTGTACAGTCAAGGCTGCCGTGTTGTTTTCAGTGTAGATACAGATGAGTGCAACAGTTTGCACCCCTCATTGTTTCTGAGTGGGATTTTTTTTTTTTACTTTGTGTTACTATTTATACACAAATTCAAGGCTAAATAAATACAATGAAGTGTGGGTTTAGCCTGCAAATAAAGATCTAAAAAAAAAAACCAAAACCCCCCAATGATATATATATGTGTGTGTGTGTGTGTGTGTGTGTGTGTGTGTGTGTGTGTGTGTGTGTGTGTGTGTGTGTGTGAAAAGACGTTGCCATGACCCTCTTGGTGTCCAGACCTGATCTGAAGGTGAGTGTAAGATCGGGGCAGTGTGGTGGTGAAGCAGGCCGTCTTGTCACCTCATATTTCAAGGGTCTCAGATTTGATTCTGAGGTTGGCTTACTGAACTTTCCCATGTTCTCCCCAGGTCTTTATGAGTTCTCTTGAGTTCTTCGGTTCCCTGCCACCTCCCAAAACATGGCACTGAATTGCCCCTAAGTGTAAATGTGTGCGTGTGGTGCCCTGTGACAGACTGGTGTCCCATCCAGGGTGTATCTCTGCCTCCCACCCAGTGACCCTGAGCAGGGTAAAGCACATGAGTGACTGTAGGATTGACGCCTAGACTGATGAACGCTCATGGCAGGGAGATTTTTTTTGATGACTTTTAAACTTTCACTATTACAATCATAACATACTACAGTCTTTTTTTATTATTATTATTTTATTATTTTTTTTACTTATATTAGTGAAGGAAAATCTTAGCAACTGATATCTTTGTATAAAATAAATTGCTTTGTTTAGTTTTTGTCCTGAGGGGTATGCAAATTTATGCACTCAGCTGTATAATCTGTAGTAGTTTTTTGTTTGCTCCTGAGCATCACAGTTACCTAATTTGAATGGTAGTTATTGTACATTAACTAGTCATATGGCTAATGGTGACCTCCTAAAGCTATGATGAACCAAATTCTTTGATTATTCAAATATATTTCAGGCATTGTTTTGGTGTAGATGTAATATTATCCGGGTTTTTAACAGGTCACTCTGACCTGTTGTATAGTGGTTGTTTGCTTTTGACTATCTGGGAAACAATTAAGCCTTAGATATGGCTAAAACTCCCCCCAGGATCCAGATTAATCTGAGCCCTGACTAGACGCCTTTTAATCCTTTTCTTTCTGCTCCCCTGCCTTCATCGTGGAGCCGCTTAATCATTTCACCCAATCAGAGACGCGCTCGCTTGGAAACACGCCTTCCCATTGGTTGAAGCTGCGAGTGCGCGATCCCGTTCTCGGCCGCGCGCGCTTGCTTTTCACGTCCCCTCTGTATACAAAGAGCGTTAGAGAGCGCGCGCGCGCCGCTCACGCACACCGAGTGGCTTTCAACCGAAAACAAATCTGTGTGTGAGGAAGAAAAAAAAAGAAAAAAGTTTGAGGCGGATCGCCTCCGAGTCGGGCCGCGCTTCACGGAGGGCGCGTGCACCTCCGGGGAATATCAGGAAGTTTTCTGGGGAATGTTCCAGGCGCTTGGGCTCTCCCGGGTTTGTGTTGTTTCCGTCCCCGAGCTGCGGTGAGTCAGAGCCGTGCTGCGGCCGGAGTCTCCGAGCGGAACAAAGGCTCCTGGACGCCGCTCACTATTGTGACGAGACGCGCCGAGTGAGCGTGGGGCTCCTCTACACACTGGTACGGTGGAAAGAAAATGGACGTTGGGCTTGGTTTTACACGCTTAACTCGAAGCTGCCGTTAGTTAGCGGTGCTGTTTGTGTGTTTTGCGTTGTTTACAGTCGAGGCGCGCGCGCTCTTATTAACAACACACGAGCTGGAGGAGGAAGCGTGGTGAGCAGAGACTGCACGCGCTCCGTGTGTACAGCTGGAGCCGTTTCTTAGTGTGTGTGTGTGTGTGTGTGTGTGTGTGTGTGTGTCAGGTCCATGTGATTACACTGGAAAGTGTTCAAACCAACCAGGCGAGAATAATCATCCAGCAGCCTGCTCCACGCGCGGATAATCACATGTTTATATGAAATATTCCGTATTTAATCCTAGTCGTGGTTATAAGACGCCTTTTTAGGTCACCGTGCATGTGGGGTTTTGTCCGGAATGGAATGGTGCTCGTCATTCCGTACAAACACTTTTAGTGCATTGTGGGAATTCTGCACAAGTGTGTGTGGACATTTTATATATACAGTGGAACCTTGGATTGCGAGTAACTTGGTCTGCGAGTTTTCATAAATTTTGACTTGGTTAACGAGCGAGGTTTTGCAATACGAGTAGTATTCGTCTGCCGAGCCTTCCGCGCTAGCACATAGACAACAATGCAATATTGCATTTCTGTGAAATCCTCAAAAGGAGACAAACGCAGCCATCATTGGATAGTTTCCTTGTTAAAGTCACACGAGGAGAAAAAGATCCCAGTGAGCTGACAGACTACAGTGATTCCATGAGATGTAGTGAAAGTAACACACAGTAATCCTCCTGCTGTCTGTCATGGAGTGTGTGCAGTACACCTGTTTGGCACTCCCAATAGCGGTGCATGCCGGAGGACTCGCGGATAGAATACTTCCCAGATTTGCACCATGCTCACTAATTATATAGACTATAAATAGACTGACTCACGAACGCTAGATTTGCGAAGCATTAGTTTGCATTTCCCCGTGCTATTGCCAAGCCATGTTCTAGTGTATACCTTGCTGATGTTTTGTCTCTTGTTTGTACTCCAGTTTCTGTGTTTTTGTTGTAGCCTTTGATATTCCTGTTTCTGACACTCTCTTGTCTCCCTTACACCAGCCACGATTCTTTTCAAAGCTGAAGTGCAGACTATTTTGTTTTATGTATTTTTACTTTTTATTTTATAATAATAATTTTTATTTAAGTATTTGTGTGTTGTGGAACGAATTATTTGAGTTTCCATTATTTCTTATGGGGAAACCCGCCTTGAAGTACAAGTGATTTGGATTACAAGCATGTGTGTCTGTCCCAATAACTCTGATCATAACAATGAGACACCTTCTTAGATTATAGTCCAAGAGCCTTTTTGTCTGAAATAGTGCTTGAGCCCTTATTCCCTACAAATATTTAGGGCATCATGGGCTTTATATACTTTATGCTGCTAGAAATCAGGATTGTTTTTTTTTTTTAACCAAGATTGTAATACACTGTCGGAAGCAATGAGCGCACCAGATGTACTCCATACTTTATAATATATCCATATATGTAATGTGTATGTGTGTGTATAGGTGGGTGGATGGAAATAGATATAGTGCAAAAGTCTGGCATTCTGTTTTGTTTTTATTTGGTAGAGATTTTGTTATTGATATTTATTGTATGAATTCTGTATTACTAAAATATTTTAGATTTCCAAACATTACACCTTTAATTTGTATTTGAGAGATGTTTGTATGGCAGTAAATAGAGCATCTTTTAGACAAAAAAACATAACGAAGGCTCTTGGGTTTTACAAGCAAAAAGGAAGTGCGAGAATCAGATTGTCCAGAATCTGAACTGTGGCAGATTCCCCAAGATGCTCAGAAAAACTTACCAGCTCATCTCCTTAGTAAACGCTACAGACTGTATGTGGGACTAGCTTTGTTTAGTTTATTACTGTTTACTCCATGCTGTAGAATTTTTCTTTTTGAGTGTAAAGATTTAATTACAGTATTTTTGATTTGTCTTCTTTGCTTCACAGCATTCCTTTGCATGTGCCTAAGACTTTTGCGCAGTAGTTTGTATAGATCTATGTACATATATGGATGTACAGATATACACATATAGTAGGGTCTAAAAGTGAAAAGCTGGGGATAGTTTTTATTGAAAATTGGGGGGGCACACTATGGTTTTTTTTTAATTAATTTATTTTTTTTTAATAAAATTAAAACAAATAAAGTGAATGTTGAATGTAATAAAGATTTAATATACAACATTCTGCACTATTTCCAGGTCTTTGTTCAAATGTAAGCAACTGTAAGATATTCACCATGTTAACTGCTGTGTACAAAAGGTCAGATTTTCCTCATGCTTAATCTCTTCTGTTGAAACGTGTTCAGACCACACTCCAATGAAATTGGTCATCAGGTTTGCACAAACCTGAGGAGTTCATGCCTGGCATTAAGGCTCAAAAGAGGATGAACCAAATACTACAAAACACTGAAATTCTTGTATACATTTCAGAGATTCTCTTGTTCACTCAAGTTATCATCATTAATAGCTTAACTAGTAGTCTCGGACTTATGGAGCCCACTGTATATAAAACCATAAAATGTTCAACTCTTTTGTAGAACTTCGTAAATGAAGTACAGTTTTTGCACCTACTGTAGTTTGGTCACGAACCTTTTGCAGGTGCACTGGATATAAACCACAATCCTTTGTGGAATGTATGCATAATAGCAAGACTTCAAACATACGGTTTCATACGTTTCAAGTTTGCATGCAACCTGCTTTAGTTAGTCATTCATGCATTGCAAAATGTTGCTGAATGAGCGATTTCTACGGAAGTCTCCTGCCAGTTTGATTGAGTAATGCTCGCTGTCGCCCTGCAGGCCCAGACACTGCAGTTCCTGTTCCTGCGGTTGCACCGGTGTGTGTGAATGGTAACCAAGCCATGACGTCGGGCAGCGGGAACAATGCACCCACCGTGACTGGCAGCACACCACACAACGGCCACAGCAAAACCCCGCAAGCCATCGTCAAGCCCCAGATCCTCACTCATGTGATTGAGGGCTTTGTTATCCAGGAGGGAGCAGAGCCATTTCCTGTGAGTGCCTCACTCTAGGGCTTTCCTACTGCTTATGTCATTCACATCAGTTTAAATGCCTAGGTCCCCCCCCAAATAATAAATTCTTCGTCCTTCCTGCCCAAAAGAATAAATAATACGCCAAGTGATATCTTGGATATACCTATATCAAATGATTCCTATTTTTGGCCGAATGCTAGGTATCAGTAGAAGCATGCTTCCCTCTAGTGGTCATTTTTAAACCACAAAAACGTTTACTGCTAAATCGGTAGAAGTTTGGGGTGAGTGATAAGAACAAGACATATTTTAGACCTGGAGCCCATCTAGGTCACTATTTCAGCAGTCAGAGGACTAGATTAGCTCATAATGAAGTTGACCCCAGGTGCAATTAATCAGCTGAGACATGTTTTGTGTTCGCGCCTTTAGTTCAGGTTAATGTTAATTATTAATGCCACTCAAATAGGTTCAATCGAAGATGGCGTCTTATTCACTGCATTTGCTTACAACACAGGGCTGGGCAATATATCGATAAATTATTGTTATCGCGATATGGCCATTCATATCGTCAGCCGGCTGAATATCGAGAGTAACGTGATTTCGCAGAAATATCAGCTTTCCATCTGAAATGAGCAGGTAGCTGCAGTGTTTTTACCCCCCGTGAATACATCAGTGATGAGTCTGTGTGAATAGCATGTGTACAATTAGCTGAATAAACATTAGGCCTGTTATATTACATTCTTACTGTCTGCACGAGAGTTTGTGAGATGCATGTCCTGCATCTTCTTTTGTCTCTGAACATGATTTTCATAACATAATATATATTGTGATTAAAAATCATTATCGTGAAAATGTTAGTAAATATCGTGATACAATTTTTTTTTAGGTCATATCGCCCAGCCCTATTACTACATAGTGTATAAAGTCATTAATCTGTGTGCACTACACCTGATTTAGTTTAGTGATATAAATGATGGAACTGCATCGATCACATTTTACTGTAAAATTTTATCAAACGCTCAAAGGAAGATCAAATCTCAGGGAGCATTGTTGCAAAACGTACTGATCACTATGGACTTCTACCCTTACAAGCCGGGGGGTGGGGGTGCGGGGTATAATGTAAAGTTCATTGTGCGCTTTTTCATGTCTTCACGTGTTAACTCCAGGTGGAGCGGCCATCTTTGCTCCTCGAGAACGTCAAAAAGCACAAAGTGCCGCAGCCGCACTCAGACGTGGAGAAGAAGATTCAAGACTGTCACACAGCAGACTCCGAGATGGAGGATCTCTCACAGCAAGGTATTTGCAGGCATCATCGTCTTTTTATGCGCCAACACAACTTGAATTCGAAACAAAAAGGTTTTGAATGCTGTATTATTTGACTTGCACATTTTAGAGTTAAAGAACAGGGAGAAGGAACCAACATTGTCTTGTGAACTGTGTGGGAAAGTCGACTTTGCTTACAACTTCAAGAGGTCAAAGCGGTTCTGTTCTACAGTATGTGCAAAAAGGTATTGAGAATAATATCTACTCTGTAAATCCTGACAGATTCACAGAATAAATGTGACTTTTTATTGCTCTTAACTAATATGTGTCTTCAAATTTAAAGATATAACGTGGGATGCACGAAACGAATGGGTCTTTTTCCAAGACGGCCAACTCCAGAGAACCCCAAGAAGCAGAAAGCCTCCAGTAACCATCACCACAACGCTAGCTCAGAGGGCAAAAAACAAGTAATAAATACAGCTGTAAAGGAGCTTCATTTTGTCATCTGCACGAAATGCGTGAAGTGATTTTCGCATCGTTGTTTTTGTTCAGAATCCCAGCACTCAGACAGGCACAGTGGGCTCAGCACCCTCCCCACGTCTCTCACAGCTGTGTCACGGAGAGTCCAGCCAGTGTTCGGACATGTCGAGTTATGAAGAACCTCCGTCTCCTGTGTCTGTGGCCAGCTCTGGAGCGCAGAGGCTGCGAAAGGAGAGAGGAGCAGATCACGGCGAGAACCACAGCAGGGAGCTGCCCCTCCGCACGCAGCACTTCATGTCCAGCAACCCTGCCAAATGGAACGTGGAGGATGTTTATGAGTTCATCTGCTCGCTCCCAGGTAGGGTGTGGCACTCTTGAGAAGATTGGAGTGTCAGTTTGGGCATGTTTCACAGAAGGTTTTGTTTTCTTTGTGTGAAGCTAAAACAAACACTGTGGGGTGTCGGGAACAGCAGGACCTTCTAAATTTCATGAATTAACCCAGAGTTGATAAGGCACGAGATCAGGCATCCAAGACGAGCGGACTTGATGTCTAGGCTGTTGGTTATTTTTATTATTATTTGTAGTCGCCCAGTGGAGAAAGAGAAAGACTCGTACGCTTTACTGACTTTCACGTCTCAGTGGTGTGATGCACCTTGATGCTGTAAACACTGCACATATTACTCATTCCACATCCCACCACCTGCTGCACCACAAACGCGTACATTTATTCGTTCAGCGGACGCTTTTGTCCAAAGCGACTTCAGATTGAGCCAAACAAATGAGGGTTAAGGGCCTTGCTCAAGAGCCAACAGCTGCAGCTTAGCAGCATTTGGATACGAACTCTCAAACTGATGAACAGTAGTCCATTACATTACAGGCTTTTAGCAGATGCTCCTATCGAAAGCGACATACAACTAGTGCAAAAGTCAGGTACAACAATAGGAGAATTTCTAGGCAAAGGAATCCATGTGCCAAGTTAATAAGTGCCAGAATAACACCTAGTGTAGTATTCTGTAGAAGTACCAATCAGCTAACAGCAGTGAAAACAGAGCTACCCACAAATGAGTGCAATGTAAATACATCATACCACAGATCTAACTAAAAGGAGAACGAAACCCTCGTAGGTAACCGGAATACATCATGACCAGGCTTGACAGAATGAAGCCAGGGTTACAATGGGATTACACGGTAGACAGGGAAGCAGGGGAGAGGTGCAGCCTGAAGAGGGGGGTCTTCAGTTTGTGTTTGAGGGTAGTCCAGAGCCATAACTGCCTCTCAGCAGGTGTGATCTGGGTGCAGGAAGAATTATTTTTCCTAGCTGGATTCATTACTGTGTATGTATTACTGTGTAACTGATGTATATTTTTTCAGAATCAGAAATGCTGACAAAATTGCAATGCAGTGTCATACACCTCACTAGCACAGCATGCAGTCACACTGCAGTTAAACCTGACAAGGTAAAAATAAAGATGCCAGGCAGGCTCAAGTAATATTGTAACATGTGGTGTGAGGAGAAAAAAAAAACACATAGCTCAGGGCTGAAAGCAGACAGTGGGTTCCATGAAGTCTATAGGGTGTCCCGAAGGTCTAGATCCATGGGCAATTATTTATTTAAATACCGTCATTACAATAAAAGCTCGAATTGATGGTCTTGGATATCGTGATATTTGTGCATATATGATAAATTCAAGATCACTGGACATTTCTCAATGTATCAGAACTGATGTTATGTGCAGAGATTTCCTCCTTTAGTGCAATGTATAGAGATCAAGACCTTAAGGGCACCCTGTATAATAAGGAAAGGCATTCACCCCCCTCCACAAGAATGAATAACTTCAGTCATTTTTACTCACTCTGTATTAGTGGACTTAACTAGCTTGTTATTACATTAGGTTAGTTGCCACTTTTTAGTCTCGTCAGTTAGGTTTCCAGGAAACAAAACCCAGGAGCGCACTGGAACTTCTATTAGTCTATTGAGCTAGCTAATAAATGTACATTTGTCCACCCCGAGAAGGAAGACCGCGAAGGGCGTATGTGGTTGCTAGTGAGTACGTTTTTTTGCTAATCCAGATCACGTTTCATTCCCAGGCTGCCTGGAGATCGCTGAGGAGTTTCGTGCTCAGGAGATCGATGGCCAGGCCTTGCTGCTACTGAAAGAAGACCATCTCATGAGCACCATGAACATCAAACTGGGACCTGCACTAAAAATTTTCGCTCGCATCAGTATGCTGAAAGACTCGTAGCCTCTCCTTTGGGACTGAAGACACCCCAAAAAAACCCTCCTGCACTGATTTGTCTTCATATCCCAGTATGGTTATGAATCCAGGGGACTATGTACTGTTGCTCAGAGCCCCAAGAGTTTAAGGCTGGACTTTTCCTCACAGCTTTCTGAGATGTGAGGAGAGAATGATGTTGAGTGGTTAGTCATGAACTCATAGGGGAACAATCAGCTTGATGAGCACAAAATGTCAAGGCATCTGATTTAAATTATGTTAAAAAATGGCTGATTCTGCACACCAGGAAATGTGAATAAATTGCATCATTGCAGCAGGTTTACATTTCATTTCAGGTTTACATTTTAGAACTGGATTCTTCTCGCTCTCTTTTTTTTTTTAATACGCCAAGGACTTGTTCAGGTGCTTAATGGGTTTAGTTTCATTACAGATTTGTTTTACATATGAAAATGAGACTTGGATGGTAGCAAATTGAACAAGGTATCTAGGGGGGGCCTCAACATATCCTATGGTAATTGCTTATTTATACTGACAGTGCTGGGATTATGACCAGTGTGATTTTTTTATGTACATGAGGGATCGTGTGTGTGTGTGTATAAAAATGAAAAGATCGATATGTGCCTGCCATGTTCCTATCCATCCCAAAGACTCAAATTTCAACCCTTTTGTATCAGCCATATAATATTTCAGCATACAGATGGACACATCTGTTGCTCACTGCTAGTTGAATAGCTGTGTTACAGCCTGCACCAATCAAAATACAGAATCTAACAGATGATATTCACATTCTGTTTGTGTCAAAAAAAAAAAGGACTGTGGCCCCAAATTAATTTCTTTGCTTAGCATTTTAATTTTTACATGATCGATATTCTATTTATTAAGATGGAGTGCGTGTGAGTTTTGTATCTGGGAAGAATTAAACTTCGTCAGTATTGTGCAGTTCTGTCTTGATTTGATGTGAAGGGGAACCATTTGAGTGATGTGATTGCTGTGGCCCATTCACACACAGGACGCCAACTGAAAGTAGTCAGACATGAGAACATGATCTGTTTTCCTAAATGTTCGTGTCAAAAAAAAAGAACTTAGATGTCAGACAGCACAGCTGAACTTCAGCACTAAATGCAGCTTCCAGCTGCACAAAAAGTTAACTCACTCAGACCACTGAATGCATAGAAATAGCACTACCATGATTTGCTTTTTTAACATTATTTTTTTTTTTTGCTTTTTAATTTATTTACATGTTTTAAATTTGCTCTATCAGTTAAGAATTACAAGCACTTAAGGTTTAGCAACATTTCTTTTAGTGTCTTTGTACAAGTTGCCATTTGCTCATTTTCTTCCATTCAAAGGTCTTGTTCTGATCGTAATCGCAGCAGGTTTCCGAATGCATAGGCTCTGCTGGATTCGATGTTTCCATGTAGAGAAAGCTAAAGCAGAAGGAAAACTGGCAAGGTTATGTCTATAATAACCTTAGAAATCTGACGAAACTCTATGCTGACCCCCTTGAGAACCCTGACGGTCATTTCCCCATTAAACGCTACTGTCCTTAACAGAACAATCTGAAAGTCAGGGAGCCTTACAAACAACTTTTACAGTTATTATATTAATATCATTATTAACATTATTTATTTATTCATTCATTTCTATTTTCACCAATTCCTCGTTTTGACCTTCTGCAAAAATGTTAAATACAATTGTTTGCAGGTCTTTAAAATAGAAAAAAAAGAAAAAGGGGGGAAAAATCATAAATTAGAGTTTGAACTGAGCTTCTGTTTCATTATAGCACATAAATGTATTATTAAAGTCTTTTTTCCTTAAAAAGTAACAAAAGAGGAAATTAAAAACTTAAATGAAATTTTACTATAAATAATACATGTATTTTTTTTTTTTTTAGTGCTCCAGCAATTGTAAGTCATCATGTCGCTTTACGTCAGTGAACTGTACCATTTGCACTGGTGCGCTCCGTTCTTCCCACTGATACATAAAGTTTGCTTGTATTTCATTTTAGAAGATGCAGTTATTGTTTCAGCGACTATTGTCTGTTTCAGCACACGCCCACGAACGTGTCCTTTTTTCCCCTTTTGTCAATTGTCCTCCGACTCCTCCTCGGCCTCTCGGAGCCACGTGAAGAAGGCGGTCACGGATTTGAGCGCTACCCCTTTGCCCTGTTGTTCAGCTGGGTCTTTGCTGGTTTCCCACTTGTAGAACGCGTCCTCTGATATTACATCCTCGTCGTACAAAGAGTCAAAGAACATACGGAGCAAGTCTGAGGAAAGAAACAGAACAAAGTACTTAATTACAGACCGAAGAACAGTCCAGTTTTCAACTCTACATGACCGTGTTCACACAACTGAGTGACAAATCGCTCGTCTTTAAAAATGTATTTATTTATTTTAAGTTCAGACAAAAAAAAGTTAGTAGCTATGAATTATACAAGCTACATACTCAGAACAACAGGCCCCATGATCTCTGCTAACTCCATCCAAGCCTTATTTTACTTTGTGCTGTCTATAATCACTCAACGAGTGGTCGTATTTGACCAATTGAGATGAAACAGTCAATTTTTCTTCCATTTTTGCACATCAGACAGTAAATGGGAACTAATTGCAAGTAGTTTCTAATGTCGTGAGGTGTGAACTGAAAAAAAAAAATGTGCTATTGGTTTGGCCAAGAATCTCTTGAGCCAGTTGTTTGAACCAATCACGTCTGATTTACATAAATTCAAATTTCGCTTGCCGCTGAGATCGCGTCTCTGGGTTTTGCATCTACGTAGAAAATGAATGCAGGGATTCTGTCACTCAATAATGTGAACGTAGGCTTAGAATGCTACAAAGCTGAAAAGACAGTTTGTACTTACTCGGAGGCTGGTCCAGCTTCACTATCAAAGCTTGAAGTGCATAAAGTGCTTGCAACTGTCTCTCCGTGTCTGAGTTAAGGTACTTGTGTAAAACAGGCAAACGCTTTTGGATAATGGCCGTGTCCACTTTACAGGAGGAGCTGTCCCCTGTGCATGTCCCCACACACACCGCAAGAGGGAGGGAGAGAGAGAGAGAGCACATTTATGAGATTAAAGGTATCTGTTCCATTATTTGTGTGTGAATGTAGAAAATGGACTATCCAGTACACAGACAGACACTTACACTTGAGTGCTGCTTTACACACAGCAGTCATCAGCGCTCTGAGGAAGGGTGGTGAACTCATTTCCGACTTGTCTAAATTGGCCTGATGGAGAAACCACACATAAAATCAAACCCAGCATATCAAAACAATAGCATTTTAAAAACGCACCGCAATGTAAGAGTTTAGCACCGCAACCCTGAATGAAATTACTTCAACAGCCGTGTACCTCTACCCAGTCGAAGATTTGTTCGTCGCTGGCCAAGTCCATCAGGAGAAGTTTTTCAAGTTGCTTGTTCAGCTCTTCGGGCGAGAGTGTAATCGTGGAGGCCAAGTTGGCTGGACTTGAGCAATCAGAAAGAGTGAAGTCTAGTTCCTGGCAAAGGTGAAAAAATTTAAACGTCAGCCTCGAGTCCAATTACCTCACTATGAAAACCACAGCTTTTACGGCACAACCAGAAATGCTTTTGTGTCCTAAACAGATGTGCTGTGAGTTGTGGTGCGATTACAACGTACTTTCAATTACACATTAATTTCACCAAAGTAAGGCTTTTCCCCCCTCATACTGCAAATAACATTTTAGAACCTCTTAAATAACAAACCAACCAGAAAATTAGGTGATCAGAGAAAAGAACAATGGTAATCCAAGCACTTCTGTCACTGTAAATCCTCTCCACTTTGCAACTCAAGTTGCTGGGAGAAAGTCTAACTATCCAGATATTCCAGTGGTATCCACATCTGGAGTGCAGGCCCACAGCTCACCTGCTCAGTAAGGAAGCTGTTCACATCCTCCGTTTCAGGGAGGAAATCTGCCCAGCTCAGTCCAGAGTCTCTCCATAAGGCCCCCACTTTCCTATGGCTCTGAAGCACAGATACACAGCCATTACAATCTCACCACCACAGTATTCAGTTCCTGACCAGAACAAAAAAATAACCATTACAAATTTTACGACGAGATCATTTACTCCATTTTGGAATCACGCTTACCATTTGTTTGCATAGAAGGTGCAATATTTGAGAAAATAATATGCCAGCTCTTCCCACAGGGAGTAATGGTTTGCTAAATTCACTGCAACAGAGCAACAAGGAAAACAAGTCCACATCTCTTACAGCAAAAAAGCATATGAATTAACAGAACCAGACACCATTGTATATTTGCTGAGATCCAAATAAACAAAACTTAAATACCTAAATAATTCTCTCATAGAGATTCCTCCGTCCCGGAGCACAGGATTAACAAGCTCCGCTAAGTACAGCCATATATGAGGAATGTCAATGGCCATATCATCTGCTATCTCAAGGGTTTCTGAAAACCTAAACAGGAAAAGGAACAGAGCAAAAAAAAACAAAACCCACCACCACAGATTAGTAGTCAACAATGAAAGATGATGTTGAAGTTCAACTATTAATCTTCACACAAATAATAAACACGGGCAACTGTTAAAACAACCCCATTAATAAAAAGACTATCAAAATTCCCTTTGGACATAAATCTGTCATCAAGCCGTCAACATCTCATAAATCAGACAGTTGTGCCTCTAGTGCTAGTGGGAGGCACAACCAGACAGCTGTGTGCTTAGGAAACGACACCCACCCTTTAAAGAACTGAGATTTGGAGAGGCTCTCAGCCTGCAGCAGCTTATGGAGCAGCTGGCCCATGTGGTCACGCGTGATCTGGCTCCTCTCCAGCGTGGACTCCACACCCACCCGCACAAAAACGTACAGCATTGTGGCCTGTTCCAGTTCCTCCACGCACTGCATGGCCTCCTGCACACGGGCACGGCCCAACGATGTGACGCAGTAACAACGTTAATAACGATGTGTAATAAAAATAAATGAGATTCATGTTATAAGACACTGTAAGAAGAACCAACCTTGTAATCATTAATGTGCAAAAACTCATCGATTATGGACTTGGACCGTTTCTCCATCTCCTCCTCCGATAACGCAGGCTTGTCTGTAGTCGGGCCTGGCACAGCTTCAAGTTTTACTGCCACACAGGGGACATGATGCGTCATCACAAACAATACTCGTGCATTAAACCAAGCTACAGCCGAAATACAAGTCTAGATCGGCGTATGAGAGTGTTATTTTTTCTGAATGAACAAGGGAGCAGGTGCTTTGTTTGTTTTAGAGAGTGAATGTATTAAGTTTGTGTGGGTCCAAATCAATGGCTCACCAGATTCCCTGGATTGGCTGCGCTCCAGTTTGCCTCTGCTGGCTGTACTGGGCTGCAGTTTGGGTGTGTCGGGGACGTGCGAGTCCTTGTGAACTTCTTCCTGCGGAAGCTCCTCGACAACCTCCTTCCCCGCTCCACCCACAGACGGCGGGCCGGACCGAGTGGGACCCAAAGTCAGTGGTTTGTCATTGCGCTCCCGACCTAAGCTTCCACGACTGGAAAACACACAACGAGCACACATTTTAAGCACCTTTAAAATAAAAGTACAAAAGTTTATTGGGAAGTCACAGCCTACGTCGGCTAAGAATGCATCTTGAAGCGTTACACAGTACCTGCTCAGGCCTCCTCTAGAGTCACTATCAGGGGAGGCAGATGGAGTGGAGGCAGAGGCTGGACCTGAGGGCTGAAGTGGTGAGTAACGGTTCAGGCTGCTGGGGCGCGGGATATCTGCGAAAACACCACCTACAATCACAACTTGCACACACACACACACACGACAGTGCGAAGAAAAGACAGAATCATATACAAAACATTTATTTCTAACCTGATTCGCTGGCCTTGGCTCCAGCTCCTCCACTGCTACCCTTCACCCAGCTGAGCTGTGATCGTCCCAACGGCCCCAACTGAATCTTATCATCTATTGTTGACTACACACACACACACACACACACACACACACACACACACACACACACACACACACACACACACACACACAAACACA
>JAQLOM010000015.1:8578961-8594066 GCA_030068315.1 Chrysichthys thysi
GTGTGTGTGTGTGTGTGTGTGTGTGTGTCTATATATATATATATATATATATATATATATATATATATATATATATACATATATATACATATACACATATAAATGAAGAATGATTTGTTTGCATGTATTTCAAAAAGTTCATATGGTTTGAATAACAATGGCACATAACATTTTTGCAAAGAAAAATATATTCAATAAAATTAATAAATCAGATTTCTTTTTTGTTAGTATAAATAGGAGAACTAGTGCTATATTGTTTTACTGAAAAATGAAAAATGTTCATTATTTTGTTGAATTAATATTCATTTGATGAGGTTATTTTTTATTCTTTTACAATAATTCTGGAGAGCACTGTAGGTCTGGACTTCCTGATGGGTCTTTGGAGTGTAAGCGGTTAGGATCAATGATATAAAATAAATATTCTCCTACATACCATTAAACCTCTCATGTGCTCTTTTACATGGTGTGGAGGTGTGTGTACAATGAAGCCTTCTTTTTAGGAAATGGCTCAAAGCGTGATTAACTTGGATATTACTTTATCATGTTCAGGAGTGAAAAGGTTCTTGGCAAGCACAGAAAATTTCAAATTCTTTACAGATGGAAACATTCATAATTGGTTCCTCTGGTTCTCTACCATAATTCCGCAAGGACACATGAATTTGTGTGGAAGCATTACTTCCATTTTTTCATAAATTGAAGGCCGATCGAGGAGTTGAGTGATAGAGTAGTGCTTACAGCACGCTGGAAAATGGAAAATAGATCACTTTGGCAGAACTGAACAATTTCTGAAAATATAAAAGATTTTTGGCTGCATTCGCGTGACTCTTTTAGTCAGTGAGGACCTGTTTCAAAAAACACAAGGAACAATTAGACTCAGATGCAGCATGCAATTCCATCCATTTTTATTCATGCTGAAATCTGCTGGGGTTTTTTTTTTTTTTTGCTTGGTGTTCTCTGGTAAAATGTTTCTTTCTCCATGCTAGGACATCAGTTGCACATCCATAAGGAAAACTGTCAACTGATATTTATTTTTTAGTTTGACTTATGCCACATCTCATTTATCTTTGCTATAGCACAAAAAGGTCACATGAATCTTCACAAAGAACTCCTTATAAGCATTTCTTTAGGTGTTAAGAGGGTAGTTCATTTGAAGCGTTTCATGGGATTAACCTATACATATATGAGCGTTCCTTCCAATATCCCCTCCAGGTTACCCTCCAATATCTTTTCTTTTTATTTTTCCTGTCCAAGTGTTTCATGCAACACATATATACCATATGCAGTAATATTTCCAAGTGCTAGAATATTGCAGTTAGTCATTGGAAGTAAAATGAAATTTTTTTTTTTTACAGTCAAATCAATCCAAGATTAATTGTTACTGCTTTCGGCTCTTTGGCTAAAACCCCTAAGCTTGAACTTTGAGGTAAATTAGTCGAACAGCTTATGAATCTTTACAGTGGATTCAGAGGTTGTAGTCAGGTTCCTCACATCATCTCAGGGAGATTGTTCTCGCCACTGTTGCCCCTGGCTTCTTCATTCGGGATCTCAATCTACATCCACATTTCTATAAAGCCACTTTGTGACTATGTCTATTGTTCAAAGTGCCATCCGAACTGAATTGAATTGAATTGAATTGAATCTAGGGATGGTCTTTACCAGACATAGTGTTTTCCTGAAATTCATGGTAAAGAAAAAAGTGCTGCATGCATACAAAGTGCTGCTTTTGCACGCTCGGGTGTGTTTAATTTTTCTGGGCTCTACTCAGCAGCATCTTAAGTCAAAAGGAGTTTTACAACCTAAGGCTTAGAGCAATCAACCAATGACAACTCCTTCCTGCCAACAATAAATGCCATTTACAGTATTAGCCCTCTGGATTTTTTGTATCGATGTGCACTTTAAACAAAATGTGGTTACACAAAAGATGGATGAAGGAGAAGTCAACTCACTTTTGCTCATTTGCTGTCGTATTAATACATTTAATGTTTTTTTTTTAAAAACACCTGGAATCTGAAATGGCATGAAAATAGTAGGACCTAATGTTCCCTCTATACATCCAGCAAGTCAGCGTTTGTCTTGTAAATAGCATGCTTTCTTTCTGCAGTCCAACCCCAACCTATTCATGACAGACAGACAACAGAACAGAAGGCAAAAATCCATCTCTTTACAGATCTGAGTGCACTCTGCAGTACTCTGCTGCCCACTGCTGATGACCTACTAATGAAATTACTGTTACGTAGAATAAGAAATGTTATATCTATATAACTGCATTGCATTTTTCTTGTGCTATCTGTAACATTAAGACATTTGGCAGTGTTTAGTGTATTACTTTTTTTTTTTTTTTTTTTAGATGTCAGGAAATTGTTGTCACGTTATGACATTTGTGCCGTCACCGAGATGGCCAGATCTTTGTGATAAATGCAGTCCAGTATTTAAAAAAAAAAAAACACACACAAAAAAACGCTCGTCTCCATGGTTCAGTGATCGTCTTGTATTATTATCCATAATTTTCATGACTAAAAAATATCTGCAAGAACCAATAAAAAAAAAAAAGAAAAGGCAGATAAAACGTTTTAAGCATGTACTGGCAACATTGATATTTATATTATTCTTCTCCGAGCAACATGCATGCATAATTTACACCTGGTTTTGCAGGTGGACCAAATCACACACACATAGTTTAACTGCCCAAAGTTTAGTCGTCGAGCTAAATATGTAATCATCTGCACTTTCTATTTCCAAACCCTTTAATTACGCTGACTCTTCGCATGTTCCTCTTTCCACTGTCTCTGTGTTGGCTTCTGCAAAGCACTTAAACTGCACAGTTAGGCTAATACTTAGGTTCTTTGTGCAGAATTGCACCAAAATGACCTTCATTATTTGTGTCTTCTTTTATATTTTTCCAACACAGCTCCATCAATGGTGTCCATCATGCATCAGGTCAGCAGGACTATTGACAGCATCACACTGTCATGGTCTCAGCCAGACCAGCCCAACGGAGTCATACTAGACTACGAGCTGCAGTACTTTGAGAAGGTGTTCACACGCACCTTTACTCACGTGCACATATTACACTAAGGCATTCGTTCTTGTGTTGCACTTGGCAAGCAAGGAAACCGAACCATTTCAATTTACTTTGATGCCCAAAGGGTGCTTCATACGTTGCGTCATGGCTGTCATTGTTCCAGTGTCGTCTGATCTCTTCCAGAACACAGCTGAGTTCAACTCTTCTACGACGAGAAGCCAGACAAATACAGCTGTAGTCCGAGGCCTAAAGCCAGGCACCATCTACGTGTTCCAGGTGCGAGCTCGGACTGTCGCGGGGTTTGGACGCTTCAGTGGAAAGATGTACTTCCAAACCATGACTGAAGGTATGGCTTTTTTATGAATAGACCTCTCATCTTTGGAATTTTTACTTTTTACTTTACTTGACTGTAAAGAATAGTGTCTTAGATTTTGCCACTGTAAATCCTAGATCAATCTCAATTGCACAATGTTTAATCATGACAGCACAGACTAATTAAATCTTTGCCAGCTATTAGTCTGATCACTTGGCTCTGGCTGACAAGCTACAGAATTACTGTTTTTAAATCACTGCCAGTCATTGAAATGGCAACAACTTCCATCAGATTAAGCATGTCAGTATATCTCTGTGCCAACAGCATAGCCAAGAAACAGATGTCAAAACCCCCGTCCCAGCCTGCTCCTGCTTTTCCAAACGTGAACTGGCACACTGCTCTTTCCCTGTTACTTAATTTTTTTTTTTTTTATACAGAGTTCTTATAAGCTAACAGAAATAAAAGCTTTGCCAGTTGGCGATCATATAGCTCTCGCCAACATTTAAAAGAAGATTTTACAGAGTGTGTGGTAATTATTAACTGCCAACACCCAAATGGCTGTAGTGAAATGTTTGCCAAGAGGTAACTTTATGTTGACCTTAGGCAGGTTTGGCCCTTTAGATTGCAAGGTGTTGACTTTATGAAGTGGGAACTGTCCAGTTGGGCATTTGTTTTTATACCGTATGTTGTTCCCACTGTGTGTTTTTAGAGGAGTATAATTCCAGCCTGAAGGAGAAACTGCCTCTCATCATTGGCTCTGCTGCTGCAGGCGTCGTTTTTCTCATCTCCGTCATTGTTCTCGTCATCGTCTGTAACCGGTGAGTTATCCTAAATCCTCCTTGGAGAGATTTGGAGCATGCGATTTAAAGCTCAGATTGTTTTATGCAATCTCACATTCTTTGTTTGGTTGCTCATGTGGCTCCTGTTTTGTCCCAGGAGAGGTAGTGACAGGACAGAATCCGAGTTCACAGACAAGCTCCAGCATTACACCAGCGGACATTGTAAGTAGCCTTTCAGTCTCTTTCAGGCCCATGCCAGCGTAATCTCATTACACCATACACATATTGTAAACTAATCTGCGCTAACAGCATCAGTAAGCCAGTCAAAAAGAACAGCAACATCATTTATATTTGGCCATTAACACATGCTTTTCTTCAGAGAGACCTGCAAAACATGCAAACCATAATCAGGAGATATTGTGGTTCATGTGATTTGGAAAAATTGAGCTGTCCCCTATAATCACACTAAAGATATTTAGTTGTAGGATTCCAAGGGATGTAACAGAAATGTATTAGCCTTTTCATTAGGAGATCGCAAGATCAAATCCCAGCAATACCACAGCCAAGTGTGCTTGGGAGTCAAGGGAGCAAAATTGGTCATGCTCTTTGGCTGGAAGGATGGCATCACAGCAACTCTAGCCAATCGTTGGCACCTGTGAGCTTGTGTATGCAGAAGAAGGCAGATAACGTGTTCCTCCGAGTGTGTTGTGTTTCCCTTTGATGCAGTAGGAGCGGCAGAAGGGAAAAAAAACTGACTGCAGTTGGTTGGCTTGGAGGAATGGTAGGCTTCACTGTCCCCAGTTGGTTGGGTTAGTGGAGAGCTAGCTGGTGGTTGGGAATAGGCAAGTGACCAAAGTGGGGATAAAATGGGGAAATGAAAACAAAAAACACAAAGTGGTGATTGAGACATTAAATATAGGGGGTTCTTAGTTGATAAATAGCGCAGTTCTTTTGGTTTCAGTGGTTGAGTTTCATATGAAAGACCAATAAATTTGAACAAAGGTTGTGTGTCATCAGCATAGTAATTGTAGGAGCTCAGGAGATCTGATTACTGAGCTCTTTTAGCGTATAGCAAGAAGAAGACTGGACTAATAACCGATCCATGGGGAATTCCCATAGCACAGAACTGTATCAGTCCTTGTTTTATATTTTTATCCCTCTTTATTTCCGGCTAATCTCATTTGTCTCATTTGTCATCAACTTTAGGGCATTAATATCTTAAACATACAGTGAGATTCCTGTACCTATTACAATCATGTAATGTCAACAACCTTAGAAAAACTAGGATTTTCCACATCACCATGCAGTGGATCTGGGTAGAGTTATTTCTGGTTACTTTTTCCAATCTGGCCTACAGCCTGAATCCAACAACTGTTGTTTACCGGGTAACCTATGAGTTCTATGTAGTTGGGGGTGAACACTTGTCATTGTTCTCACTGTAATTGCAATACAAGAGACCGCTTAATTCGATCATTTTTCCAGCTTCAGCTGTAGTTCTACTATAAATAGATGAATTCAATTTCCACCTTCTCCTTCCTAGTGTCACCAGGTATGAAAATCTACATCGATCCCTTTACTTACGAGGATCCCAATGAGGCAGTGCGGGAGTTTGCTAAAGAAATAGACATGTCCTGTGTGAAGATTGAACAAGTCATTGGTGCAGGTAAATAAGACATTATGTATAACACTTTTAAATCTGGATTGGAAAGAAGGCCAGGAAAAGCGTCTTAGAAGTCAAGTGCCACCTCTGATTCTCCTACAGGTGAGTTTGGGGAGGTGTGCAGCGGAAACCTGCGCCTGCCTGGGAAGAGAGAGATCCTGGTAGCTATTAAAACACTGAAGTCTGGCTATACTGAGAAGCAGAGGAGGGACTTCCTGAGTGAAGCCAGCATTATGGGTCAGTTTGATCACCCCAACATCATCCACTTGGAGGGTGTGGTGACAAAAAGCTGCCCTGTGATGATCATCACTGAGTTCATGGAGAATGGCTCACTGGACTCCTTCCTTAGGGTGGGTCTTAATATCAGCCCCATTTTCATGCATCTTTTCTACGTTACTAAAACATAATCTGAAACTTTGACACTGCATTCCTTTTTTTGTTTACTGGTATCACTGAAGTTAACATCTTGTTAGCTATATGCACTTTTATAATAGCGTCCATACTGTGCAAAGCAATTCATGCCAGTTTGGCCTCCAGCTGACTGGCATCCCCGTGGACAGGGACCAGATGTGGCTGACTGAAGGCACAGCTGGAGGGGGCATTCTAAGTCCAAATGTAGTACCTCTGGGCTGCATAGCTTAGAGGGCCAGTGAGAGTTCTGTTATAAATTTAGTCCAAAGCATGTTCTGCAATAGATTATAGAAACGGCTAGTGCATATTTAGTGGTGTGCCTGCAGTTTGGTCATGTTGCTCAAGTTATTTTGTTGCACGTACTTTCAGCAAAACGACGGGCAGTTCACAGTGATTCAGCTGGTCGGCATGCTGCGTGGCATCGCAGCTGGCATGAAGTATCTGTGCGATATGAACTTTGTGCACCGGGACCTGGCTGCCCGCAACATCCTCGTCAACAGCAACCTGGTGTGCAAAGTGTCCGACTTTGGGCTTTCTCGTTTCTTAGAAGAGGACACATCAGACCCTACCTACACCAGTGCCCTGGTAAGTTTGTTGGTCAAAAGCTGAAATTCCTAGTTATAGCTTGTTGGCATGGAGTAGAAGGGATCTGTGGGGGATAAGGGATAACTTTAGTGTGTATATATTTGCCTGAAAACCTTTAAAAATATTGCAATCCAAACCCTAGCCTAAAAGCAAAGTACAGGTATACAAATGCACTTTTCGCAGTAAAAGACACATAATAAAGGCATAAATCAAACACCTCTGGTGGTACCACTCCAGCAACAATGAAAAGTATAGTTTGGTACCTTGATTTCTGAAAACGTATGTTGAATTTTTGAATGCCATGAAATCCAAGGCATGCTGTATTCCTCAATGGACCAAATCTTCCTCAACAGTTTAGCTCACTTGTTTTTGTCACTGTTTAGAAATGCATGCAATTTAGTATAATCAAAAATCTTACTTATTTGTTAGCCATGTAAATGTAGCTATTTATAGATTTTAAACCCAAAAGCTTTTCAGGTGCATAAGGATATTTGCTCCGGGACTAAAAAAATCACATGAATCAAGTGAATGAATCAAATGAAAAAGACCTGAACTAAGACTGTTGGGTATTAGAAACTAAACCAGAGACATAAAGTTTCCCATTAAAAAGTGCACTTTTATTTTTTTTTTAAATTAATATTAAATTAAAAAATGAGTCACTTTGACCCAAAGAGAATATAAGAATTAAAACAAATCACTCTCTTGATCTCTTCCATCTGAGTCTGCTTATGTTAAATCGCCCCACACCTGCTAAGTGAATATTTTTTCTCAGGGAGGGAAGATCCCCATCCGATGGACCGCACCAGAAGCCATCCAGTACAGGAAATTCACCTCGTCCAGTGACGTGTGGAGCTACGGCATCGTCATGTGGGAAGTCATGTCCTACGGAGAGAGACCATATTGGGACATGAGCAATCAAGATGTAGGCAATTTGCACAGCCATATCACTTGAATTGAAAAGAATCCCAGAATGTTGTCTTGCTAATTCAGCAGTGACCTCTAGTGGAGATAAATCAGTTTGGCTTAATGTGCATAAAAAAAGCATAAATATTTTTTTGGGGAAAAATGTTTTTACTCTTTTACAGTAAAATAGCGTATAGCACATTAATCTTTATTTCGACTGAAAGCATGGTAACCTGTGTACTAATCCTTCCAGGTGATTAATGCCATAGAGCAGGATTACAGGTTACCTCCTCCAATGGACTGTCCCAATACATTACATCAGTTAATGCTGGACTGCTGGCAAAAGGACAGAAACAACCGACCTAAATTCAACCAGATCGTGAACACCCTGGACAAAATGATCCGCAACCCTAACAGCCTGAAAGCCACCACCCCTCTTTCTTCAGGGTAAGAATATGCACACTGGGGAATTTTAGACCTATAGAGCTTACACAGACATCTCAAAAGTAAATAGACACCATCATTTTTGAACAACGTACTTCTAGAAACTTCCTTCTAGCTGCTCTGCCGTAGTAACCAAGTTGATGGAGATACGTCACAGAAGTACTCTGACTCACATGGAGTTGCTCTGCAACTCTGGCCTTATAACGGGGATTTTTTTCAACAATCTGCTCGACAGTCTGAAGACACCTGTCAGAGGGCCCGGGTCGACCTGAGCGGGATGCTGTTGATTCCTTTCCTTTGCTTTTGAATTGTACGATCACTCTGTTGACTGTGACGAGGAATCCCAAGGTTTTGTGCAATAATACGCTGGCTAAGACCACCCTCAGACTGAATCACAATATGCCCTCTTTGAAAATCACACAACTCTTTTGCTTCTGGTGTTCGCCGCATGGCTAGCTGCTATAAACAATTAATATACTGTAATCTGAAATGAAAACTAATAATATATCAAGTGGTTTGAAGCGCCAGGTTGTATCCGCATATATAAAACACAGTGAGGGACGTCTATTTACTTTTGAGATGTCTGTGTATAGTGGAAATGATCTCTATCCTGTGATTAATAGTTACAGCGTACCTTATATAGGCTTTGCTAAAAGATAAAGTATGTCATTTGGAGAACACACTGTTTTCTAAATGTTCGTGTTAATTACTGCGCTGAATACAGTGTGGTTGTACTGTACCATAGTTCCCGAGCTCACTACTGATGATGTGTTTTTATGGGTTCACTCCAGCATGCACCTACCTCTGCTGGACCGCAGCACTCCAGACTTCTCCAGCTTCAATAGCGTGGATGAGTGGCTGGACGCCATCAAGATGGGCCAGTACAAGGAGAACTTTGCCAATGAGGGCTTCAGCTCCTTCGATGCTGTTTCTCAAATGACTGTGGAGTAAGTTTCTTTGTTCTGAGGTCCTTTAAGCCAGGAGAGTCAAACTCTTTTTAGGTAATGGGGCATTCCTCCATTACACTTACAATTACATCAGTTTGGTATACCAATAACACATCACCATCTCCTCTTGAATATGGTCATTTATTAGGATTTATTTGAAAGGTACATTCTGAAGGCACTGACGAATGCGGTGAGCATACATTATAAAGTACAATTTTCCAATAATGTTTATTAAAAATACACTCGCCAAGCATTGAGCACATGTACAGCTGCAGGTATCCAGTCTGCCAAACATGTGGCAACAGTGTATTAAATCATGCAGATACAGGTCAAGAGCTTCAGGTAATGTCAACCAGAACCAGAGTAAGGAAAAATGTCCCCTCTGTTACTTTGACCATGACATGGTTGTTAGATATTTCAGAACCTGCTGATTTCACATACTACAGGCACTAGAGAAAGACCTTTTTTGATGAGAGAGGTCAAAGAGGAAAGACAAGCTGAAGGAAAGGCTATGGTAAATCATATAAACACTTGTTACAACCGTGATGAGCAGAAAAGCATCTCAGAACACACAGCACGTCAAACCTTGAGATGGATGGGATACAACAGAAGAAGACCGGGCTCCATTTATGGCAGCCAAAACCAGGAACCTGAAGGGCTATCATGGGACCAGCTCTGCGCTGTACAGATTGGAAAAGCTTTGAAAAATGTCAGCAGGTCTTTGCCAGTTTTGAAATGTCCAGTTTTAGTGAGCCTGTTCACACTATAGCCTCAGATTCCTTTTTTTCTTTTTTTTTATTGCATCATTTTGTGTAAAATATAAAGACAGTTGTGTGTGAAAATCTCAGGAAGTCAGCAGTTTCTGTAATACTCAATCCATCATACGTATGTCTGGAATTAACAACCATGGTAAAGTCCCTGAAGTCACATTTTTCCCAAATCAGATGTAGGATGTGAAATTTAACTGCGGTGCTGCATGATTTTATGTATTGCGCATAAATTGCATGAATGTGCAGATGGACAGGTGTCCAAATTACGAATGCTTTTCTTTTGGATTATATCTCATTCATTTACACAAAATAGCTCATAATATTGTCAGAATATTACTCTCACATGCTCACTTTCACTAACCACTTTAGGATGTAATGGATCTGGAGCTGGTCCATTGCAGGGAGCCATGCGCACACATGCGCACACACACACATATATACACACATACATTCACACCTGAGGGCAATTTATCACAGCTAGTTCACTTACTAGCACGGTTTTTCGAGGTGAGAAGAAACCAGGAGGACTTGAAGGAAACTCGCATGGACAGTAATGTGAGGATAGGATTGAGCAAGGAGCTTTGAGGCAAAAACACTACCTTCTGTGCCACCTTTTCTGGCCATTTGCCAAAATTATTCATAAACAAAACAGTAAAAGATGTGATTGTTATGAAACCCCAAAATGAGTACAGAGACTAGAGGATTTTTATCGTTCAAGTCAATCACAGTTTACACAACGATTTTAATTTAGAATTCATTTAGAGGAGTGGCACAATGGTGTAGTGGTTAACACTTTCACCTCACAGCAAGACAGTCTGGGTTCGAGCCCTGGGGCTGACTGGTGCCTTTCTGTGTGGAGTTTGCATGTTCTCCCAATACCTTGGTGGGTTTCATCCAAGTACTCCGGTTTCCTCCCACAGTCTGAAGACATGGACAGAGGGGATTAGGCTAATTGACTACTCTAAATTGTCCATGGTTGTCTGTACCATTAGCAGTTGTCTATATCTTTGGGACCCCTACTTTAAGACAGTGCTCATCACTTCTGATAACAGTAGACCCAAGACACTTATAGATTACACCGTTAACTCCAGAATTCTTGCCAACCTTCAAGAAAATCAGCAAAACTAATCTAGAATCTTCATAACACATGGGGGTGGTACAGAGATGATGCACACCACTGAGCATGTGGCTTTAACTTTTTCCACTAGTGGGTGTGTGAGTGTGTGCGTGTTGCTTTGTGATGGACTGGTGCCCCCCCACCCCCGCCTAACTCCCAGCATTCCTAAGATAGACTCCTATTTGTACTCGGACTCCTACTTTTCCCCGCACCTTTGGGATGCTTTGGAATTTATCTGTATATCTAATATGTCCTCGATTTGTCTTTCTCTGCATTGCAGTGACATCCTAAGAGTGGGAGTCACATTGGCCGGCCACCAGAAGAAGATTCTCAACAGTGTGCAAATGATGCGAGCTCAGATGAACCAAATCCAGTCGGTGGAGGTTTGACCCTCATGCTTGGGGGCTCTCAGACTGACTCCCTCCTCCACCAGCTCCCTGGCTCCAGAGTTCAGCTGTAGTCCTTCCTGTGGAGATGCCCCCAGCAGGGACGATCCTCAGGAGGGACTCCAACACAGCAAACACCCCCCAAAACCACCAGCATGCAGCAGACTGGATGGAGTCGGACAGTGATGTCTGGAGGCCTGCTTGTTTACTGTATTATTACAATGGTGTTGATTTTAATCGTAACATGAAAGAGAGCAACAATTTAAGGATTCAAAGGGAGACACTGATCATCACCAGTGTCTAGTTTTGTTCGATTATAAAACCCTTTTAAAGGGTAATCCAATTATTTCGGTCATCTATAATGGTACTAGTCTCATGATAATATCTTTGAGACAGAGAACGTATGTAATGTAGAGTGGCACAGTAAAGACGGGAGAGAAGGATGAAAATGGACCATGGACAAATGGCACAAAAAATGAGCCTCTTATACTCCTGTTGATGCCATATGGAATGGCCACATGGAATCCATGTGGCAGCCCAAGAGGAATCATGTAGAAATTGTGAAAATTAATGAAAAACAATCCTGGAAATTTTTTTTTTTTTTTTTTTTTTTTTTTTTAAAGAATATTGTGGTGATTTTTTTTTATTTCTCCTCTTTTGGGGAGTATATACTTTCTGGCCACTTTATTAGGAACACCATACTACTACTGCTGCATAAGAAGCCGCATTTGCTCTCAAAACAGCCTCGATTCCATGCATGCCATGGATTCCACATGGTGCTGGAAACATTTCTATGATATTCTAGTGCATGACATGATTGCATCGCATAATTGCTGTAAATTTGTGAACTGCACATTCATGCTGCCAATCTCCTGCTCTACCACACCCAAAACGTGGGTACTATAGGATTCAGGTCTAGTGATGGAGGAGAAACCATTGAAGAACATTGTATTGTATTTATGGCCATGGAACCTATTTGAGACAATACATGCTTTGCAAGATGGTTCATTATCATGCCATTCAAATGGTGCTGCATTGATATTAAAGGGTCCAATGTGTTCCAAGAAAGCATTCCCTACTCCATTAGACCACCACCAGCAGCTTGATGTGTTGATAATAATCCAGTTTGGGTCTGTGGATTCATGCTGTTGCACTGAATTTTGACCTTAACATCTGCATATTGGAGCAGACATCAAGATTTGTTTATATGTACTTCATTCTTTTATCCAGTGCAACTTACAAGTAAGAGAGAATAGAACTGTGCTTAAGAACCCAACAGTGGCAGCTCGGTGGTGCAGGGATTTGAACTCATGACTTTCAAACAAGTAGTCTAGTATCTTAAATGCTGAGCTAGCACTTCGCAGCAAGCATTGCGAGTCTACCATAGCCTCAGATTCCTGTCCTGTTCTGAAAGAAGTGGAATCTGATGTGGCCATCTGCTGTTGTAGCCCATCTTGCTCAAAATTCAGCATGTTGCACATTTTGAGATGCTTTTCTGCTCACAACAGTTGCAAAGAATGGTTATTTGAGTTACCATAGCTTTCATGTCAGCTCAAACCAATCTGGCCAGTCTCCTTTGACCTTTCTCATCAACATGGCGTTTCTGCTTGTAGAACTGCTGTGCTTTTTTTTTTTCTTTTTTTTTCTCTGCCCCATTCTGTATAAACTGACTGTTGGGTTTGAAATTCCCAAGAGATCAGCAGTTTCTGAAATACTCAAACCAGCCCATCTGGTAATAGATAAAAATAACCATACCATGGGCAAAGTCACTAAAATCACAATTTTATCCTATTGTGGTACTCAGAGTGAACATTACCTAATACTCTTGGTCTGTATCGGTAGGATTTTGTGCATTCTGCTGCTGTGACATCATTGGCTGACTGGATAAATGCACACGCGAGCAGGCGTACAGGTGTTCCTAATGAAATGGCTGAGCAAGTGTATACAGTATTTATTTCTTTTGTCTTTTTAATATACAATGTAATAAACCATATAGCTATTTCTAGATGATGTACCACATGCACACATATCACAGACGCTTAACTTCATGAAGTCATCAACATTGCCAGTTGCTGTTGAAGTTCATTCTCAGCAGCTGAATTTTTTATTGTTTTTTTTTTTTTTTACTTTAATTTACATTTTCTTTTCTACCTGGTGTTAATATGGTACCTGCACCTGAGTGACAAAGTAAATGTTCCCATGAATTTCTCATCAAATGCCACGTTGTGCAAAGTTTGGATTCCACATTTCCTTCATCTGTACTTGTTTTTGTGAAATTCACATGGAAATAAAAGTGTACAGCTGACTGGGTGCTGTTGAAATGCAAAGGCAGCTGCTTAAACTGGAAGCTGGCCCTGATACGGGACTGACACCGACAGTGACACTTCACACAACACTTTTTTTAAGTTGGCTTTTTGAAATCTCAGTTTTGTAGTGATAAAACCTTGTGAGTTAATAATAATGATGTGTAAATTAGGCGATATAGCATATAGGGCAGTCAATCTGCATAGTGGTGTGTCAACAGTTCTGGCTATTGTTGTATACAGATGTGTTAACACATCATTTGAAATCATTGAAAAATGTTTTCGGTCATACCGCTACCATTTTTTTTTAACCGGCCATCCTGAGTTTTGATATGATGTCTGCATACGGTAGAATTTACCTGTGGGGTTTAATAAAGTGAGTCTGATCATGTTTCACACAAAAAGGTCTTAATTCACAGCTGTAAATCTTGACATATGATTGAAGGTTTGTATTTGAAAACACACGCTCTCATTCCATCATGATGGACAAGGACCTTTACTGGGGCATCTTGTCCTTGAAATATTGTCACTTGGACTCAATCCCTGATTAATTCATTTGTATAAAAGTATATATCCCAGTTCCGTCTCTTTGTTGTAAAGTACTTTACTGTCTGTAAATCTTTTTATCACCGCCTTTTTTTTTTTTTTTTTTAATTTATTTGAAATTTCAACTTTACATCAGATGTTTCTAAATACTGCACATTTCTAACATAAACCCAAATCCAGTTGTTGAGTTTTCACTGTGACAAATCACGTGGCTCCTTTCAACTCGGTGTGCTTCCTTTCATTTAGTAATCCAGTCTTCCACTTTTCACACATATTTTTCTTTGTCTGCTTACAGAATTCATCATAGAGATGTGGCATCGTGTTATACGTGTGAGATGTCTGGGATTTTTGCTGTATATTCTTTTCTTTATCTAAGGTACAACGACTGTAATGACAGGAATGCGAGGGTCTAGATGGCTCTCGGGCACATCCGTGATGTTCTATATGCACCCATTGCGCTTTGTACTCATGGTGCACATTTCTGCCCTGTTTGGACCAAACTTTGCCATCTTGTATAACTGAGAAAAGAAAGGGAAATTAAAGGAATTGGCCAATCAGTGTTGGTTCTGTCCTGTCCTGTACTGGAAAACCGAGGCTTTTTCTTTTTTCTTTCTCAGCCTTTGTGTGGAAAACAAGCATTTCACATTTTAAATTTGTGTCGTATAGACATTATCTACTCTGTAATCCCCCCCTCTGTTTGCTATACAGTGGGATGTGAAAGTTTGGGCAACCTTTGTTAATCTTCATGATTTTCCTGTATAAATGGTTGGTTGTTCCGATAAAAAACTTCAGTTAAATATACCATATAGGAGACACACACAGTGATATTTGAGAAGTGAAAAGAAGTTTATTGGATTTACAGAAAGTGTGCAATAATTGTTTAAACAAAATTAGGCAGGTGCATAAATTTGGGCACCAC
>JAQLOM010000015.1:8636241-8652703 GCA_030068315.1 Chrysichthys thysi
AGTGGTAGCTCAGGGGGTTAAGACGTTGGGCTACTGATCGGAAGGTTGGGAGTTCAAATCCAAGCACCACCAAGCTGGGTCCTTGAGCAAGGCCCTTAACCTGAAATTGCTCAGTTGTATAAATGAAAAAATAAATGTAAGTCGCTCTGGATAAGAGCGTCAGCCAAATGACAATAATGTAATGTAATATCTAATTCGGCTTGGCTGATTAGTTGAATCAGGTGTGTCGGGAGCAGAACGGGGGTCACTCCAGGCCTGGGGCTGGGACCTCAATATTATAAAGTGTGATTGCAGTTTACTCTTTGCGATTTCAGAAACATTCTGTTAATCACTTTTAATTTTTCACTTAGGCATTGAGTACTGATCCAGATGTGCTTTTATGTTCATGCTCTTGTGTTTCCCAAAGGATCGTGTGAAGAATGCTCAACCTGCTTCTGGGAAAGTGAGTGAAGAGGTATCAGAAAACAAAGCCAAAGCCTCCAGCCTTACTGCTTCTGGCTTTACTTTAGGCAGGCCTCAGCCAGCCATGGGACACAGCTCTGATGCAGATACACTTCCAAGTCCAGGTTCATATCTGTAAATGTTTTGGATTTGTGAAATGAATCTTCACATTTAACCCTCATGTTGTATGATGTTCTATTTAAGCCATGCTTATTTTCTTCTTGTAGAGGATCATGTGTGTCTGCTGGATTGCATTGCCGTGGATCTGCAGGAGATGGATTTATTTGCTGCAGAGCGGCTGCCCTGCGACCCATGGGACAGTGGAGTGAAACGCCAAGACACAGACCTGGTTTTCCCCTCCTTTTCAGTACGCAGGACTGGAGGCAGCCTGCTGAAGGAGCGTTGCCGCCTTAAACTTAAAGTAGAACGCAACCTGGACAAGTAAGAGTGCACTTGATGGTTGTTTTTTTAATCACTTGTCCTAATCGCATTATGTCTGTTTTTAAGAAGCAGCCGTTTTTCTTTTAGACAGACCTAATTAAATACGCATCCTCAAATAGAAATAATTTCGTTAATGGTCTGGATTGCTCTTAAGGGCTGGGCGATGTGGTAAAGAAACCCTCATAAGAGAAAGAAAAAAGAAACCCAAATGACCCCAGACATGGCAGCTCCAAATGCGTATATATGGATGACACGATTCTCTCGAGATGCTTTGTTCTTAGATAACTAATTATCAACTGCCTTTTGACTTCACAGTCTTTCACTTTAAGCAAAGATGATTATTTCCTAAGCACCACATTACATGCTCTTTATCTTTAGTCTGGACTTCATCAGTGTTTTCCAAAGCTTTGGCTTCACTAACAATTTCCAACTTGTGTCACAGGGAGCTGAGTCATGCAGTCCCAGACACGTCCATTCATGGCAGCCTGTCTTCTGTACACTGTTCCTTGGATCTGGAGAGGTACCAGCTGATCCGTGGCCTGCTCGAGCACAACCTGGGAGAGCCTGTGGAGGAGTTCCTCAGACCCTACAACCTACAGGACCCTAGCATCTATGTAAGATCCCGATGTTATAAAATCCTTTGCTTGTAGAAAATATGGTGTAATAGGGGTCACTTGCTTAAAAGATTGCCACCTGGTGCCAGTCGAGACTTTGAAACATTGCGCGTATTTTCTGGCCTTTTTGGAAACCTATGTGTTAAAGTTGGTCGGGGGCCGCCAATTATGCAGATGCAGTCATGCTAGCTGATGCTCACATTTTTATCTTCCCTGTTAAACATTTTAACTGAAGTTCTGTATTTCTTTAAACGACATTTACAGATGGGTTATTTGTACTTACAGCTGTTTTGTATGTAGTGATGTGCAGTAAAGTGCTGGTGTCGAGTCACTATCAGGGGACTCATTTCAGGAGCCTAATGTCTTCTCCTTCTCTGCGTTTCTCCCTGACAGACGGTGCTGAGTGGTGATGTATATACAGGCCTCTCTTTCTTAGTTGACATGATGAATGTCAGTCTGGAGTTGCTGGATGGCCCCAAATCCTCTGGACATAAGCAGTCCTTGGCCAGGTATTTCATTTATTCATATATTTCTGAGTGTCAAGGGAACCATTTTATGGATTGCAGCAAAGATGAAGTGTCCTGTGGTTTTTGCCCGATAGGTTCGACTTTATGAAATCCAAGTTGCTGTTTGAGAGTTTCTCTGACGGATCCAAGTCCGTGAACCTGGTGTCTCATTCTCTCTTGGCCTTCGATACGCGTTATAAAGAGTCCGACAAGGCCGCAGAGGCAAAGCACAATGTATTTGACTGCATTCTGCAGCCATCTAAAACCGGCACCAACCGAGCTTCCCTGCAGCTGGAGCTACATTACAGGTACCCTTGCTCAGTATTAAATCATTGGTTAGACGTACGTGATAAATGATGTTATGAGTGCTTTTAATCTCTTTGTCTCCTAGATCTACCCGGGATTCCTCATGTTTCACAGTGGTGCTAAACAACCTGCGAGTGTTCCTGATTTTTGACTGGCTTCAGCTAGTTAGAGATTTTCTGCGTATGCCTACGGAGAAGGGGGCAGCACCTACCCGCCAGCGCTGGCCCAGCAGCGAGAGTGACCCAGGCACGACAGGCGCGGTCATGCCCAAAACTGTCAAGAGTGGAGTAGTTACAAAACGCTCCACTATTCCTGTCACCCAGGACAAATATCTGGAGTTTAAACTCAATGCTACAGGTACATTCCTCTCCATGTTGTAATATGTATCGCATTTCTTTGGTCAGTCCTTTTTTCATAATAGTAAGTGCTTGTCTTGTTCTGAACAGGGACTGAGTTTGTGGTTGTTGAAGACTCGTCATGTTCAGATACCAATGCCATCATTCTGAAGGGCACTACTGTCCTCACCTACAAGCCTCGTCTTCTGGACAGACCATTCTCTGGCAGCTTGGCTGGAATTGAGGTGAATCATTTACAGTGGCATTGTAACCATTAGTACAGTATCAGTGCAGGTTTTCTGAAAGCATGATTAACATGTGTTTAATCCTTGCTTCTTATTGTTTCCCATGTTTTCAGGTGTACTCCTGCCGGCTGGGCAGTGAGCAGGACACGGCGCTCTCTATTATTGATCCTGTCAATGTGCAGGTTGAGCTGTGTGGCAGTCCAACCTATCAGAGCAGCTCAGGCCTGCTGGATGCCTTCAACATAGAAGATTTTCCTCCACTACTAGAGGTAAGAATACTACCAAAACGATTCTTAAAATGTATAGGTTTCCTTACTAGTCTTTCTTGGTTCCTTCTTTTGGAACGTTCCTGTAATGACTTGCCTTCACAGATCCAGTTTCCTGCTCTGGATATCCGCCTGTCCTACAACGATGTGCAGCTCTTTCTGGCTATTGCTAAGTCCATCCCCACTGGCTCCCAAAGTGTTTCTGATCCTGCCTTTGCCTCCCAGGCGGTCCAGTCTCCTGCAAGCCCAGAGACTACCGCCAAACCCAAAGACAGCTTCAGGCATAAGACAGAAGCCCTACTGGGTATGATATTCGAAGATTATTTTGTTTTGATTTCCAGAAATGTTTGAGAATTTTAAACTGTAATTTATTAAAGTGGTATGTTTATGTAATTTTAGAAGGTCAGCTAGCACGTCTTCAGGAACTGGGATTCAGGAGAGAAGATTGCAAACGAGCCCTCATTCATTGCAAAGGTAAAATAGTGTATTTGACTGAATACTCGGCATGCACCTTGTATATTACTTAATAAACTTAAAGAAACATGGTGAGTTGAGTGACATGTAAGATGGGGTTACTGTAGGTCAGTTGGACCAGGCTGCCACATGGCTACTGGAAAACGCAGAGAGCACTTCGGGCAGGAGCAGCGCTGACTCTGATTCAGGCTCCCACTCAGCTCCTCCTTTGTCTGGAGTGGAGGTCAAGGCTGAGAGCGTGTGCATCTGCTTTATTGACGACTGCTTGGACTGTGATGTACCCCTGGCTGAACTCACCTTCTCACGTGAGATTTCTCCTCCTTTCCCTGTAGATAACCAAATCTTTATAATATTGTGAGGACAGGGCAGGATCAGTATCTCGCACGCATTTGCATCATTATTTCATTTATGCCTTTTAAGCTTGAATAATGGTAATATTTAAAGAGGGCATTTTCAGATGCTTTCTAAAAGGGCATTTTTGTCTGTGTTGTTAAAGGGCTGTCTGTGCTGCAGAGGATTGGATCTACACAAGAAGGAAAAGCTAGTTTCACTCTGTCTGGAGATTACTACAACAGGGAGCTGTCTGGTGAGCTGGAGTTTTAAACGGAGTATAATACCCCATCATTATCCATTTACTCAATCCATCCACTTATAGTCCCAGTGAAAAGAATTTGAAAATGTTGAGGGTTTTTTTAAACTAATGTTTATCCACTATTGGCCATTACACAGGAAAAAGTAGACAAGAATAAGTGTTCCATTAAGTACTTCATTTTTCCTATTTATGAACTAATTCATTGCCCACTTTCAGATCCCTACAAAGTGCCTAATCCAGATCCTCCTGATAGTCCAAGTAAAACAAACAGGTCTTACTTCCAGTAAAATAAAATAACACAACCAACATCTCTCGGTTTACTTATATAAGCCCAGAATAGTCATATGTATTGCTCACAACCCAGATTTTTTTTTTAGTAGTGTGCTTGCTCTGCAGGCACACTATTGTTCTTCTTAAGTTTTATTATTCTTATTTTTATTATTCCGTTCATCCGTTTTTTGGCCCCCTGCTCCTCCTAGGGCTTTCAAGCTAGAGACACTGTTCCAACTTTAAGACATCCGTGCCGATCCGGGCACGATGGCTTGTTCAAATGGTTATGTTACCCCTTGTCATATGTTCAGTATTCCCGTTTTTCCGCAAAATTCCACGAAAATCGGCACTCTCTAGGACCTTGAGGAGTTATTAGTGTGCTTGCTGGTGCCGGCAACATTTGAGCAAGCACACTTTGCATGTATTTCTGCGGAAATGCAGTCTAGTTTGTTTGTTTTTTTTTATCACCTCTAAACTGTCTCAAATAGCAATAAATATGCTGACTCTGTTGACGGTTTGGAATCTAGTTTAGACTGCACTGTATGTAGGCCTTGTTTGTATTTTTTATCGTAATTAATTAATTACTGAAAGCTATATTGATGTGCTTAATCGTGAAGCCTTTTCTACTACTTTTATTATTATTATTGTTGTTGTTGTTGTTGTTGGGCAAAGGCTTCATTGAGCATTCATTTGGAAAGTAAAGCAGAGGTGACATGAGGGTGTGTCTGTCTGTATGTGTGTATGCAGGCTGGGAGCCATTCATCGAACCCTGGCCCTGTGTCCTGAATTGGCAGCAGCAAGCGGCAGGCCGGCTCCATCCTTCTCGCCTGAAACTGGGAGTACAAGCCAAGCAGAGACTAGACATGAACATCACCTCCGTCTTACTCGGTAGCCAGTCTGGGTCAAGCCCTTTATACATCTGCCTTCTTTTCTCTAACTGTTTATCTTCATATTTATGAGTGGTGTGAGATTTTTCTCACCCTGCTGTGGGCCTGTCGTTCTGACACACAGAGCAGTACAGCACCACCAAGACTTCGTGGTTAGCGGACTACTGTAAGGAAGACGAGCAGTCGCCACAGTCCTCCGCCTCCGTGTCTTGGATGGGCTCCTCCGTGGACCCCCCCACTTTTGGACAGAGTAAGTAGCAGGCATGTGTTCAATCTTGACTCAGAGGGAAGGCTGGAAAACATTCTGTACACGTTATCCTAGTGGGAAATACATCTTCTCTCGCTTTCTACCAAGTGTTTTAAAGGAGTTTTTCTTGCCACTGCTGCCCGCAGGTCTAGACCTGCATTTTCGTAAAGCTGCTTTGAGACGCCTGTTAAAAGCGAGCTGCAGAAATTAAGCTGCAACATTCCACCCCAAGTTCTGTTGTGGGGAATAGAATGAAACTATCTCTATTAATAGACATTTACTTACACACCATTCATAATGAATTTGGTTTTCAGTTACTGTAAATGAAGTTCTGTAATGTCCACACACAGTCTTTTCTTCTTCTCAGTACTCCTGGTCTACATCTCTCTCGCATGTCTCTCTCTTTGTCCTAACTTGCACGTCTGTTTCTGTCTTCTTGTCCTCTTCCCTAACCTTCCCTCTGTGCTATCAGGTGTTCCTCTTGCTCACCTTAGAACTAGGAGCACAGCCAGCTTGACTTGCCTTGAGCAACAGATTCATGCCCGAGGTACAGGTTGTGGATTAAGCAGATATAATTTAAGCAAGCCGGTAGTCATCGTCTGGTGATTCTAAGATAGTTTGTTTTCATAACTAACGTTATGTGCTTTCTCTCTTTGTTCATTTTCTGGTGCCGATATCTAAACAGCATGTTTTAATTTCAGTAGCAGGTAGTGCAGGTAGCACTGTTATGCCACTGATTTTTAAAAAAAAAAATTGGGGGGGGAAAAATTGAAGGTCATTAATTGTTTTTTCACTAACAGTGCTTTTTCGTTTATGATTTAAGCGGAGGTGAAATTGTCTAAAAGGAGGCAACCTTTTATTCCCTATGCCCTGCGCAATCATACTGGATGCACGATGTGGTTTGCCACCCTCACCACCACCCCAACCAGGTCAGAATAGCTAATTAAGTCGGCATTTTTTTTTTTCTAACTAACGTGGAGCTTCTTCGTGAGCATGATCCTCTTTTTGTCCACAGGGTGGCACTGTCTCACAGCAGTAGTGCTGACTCCATATCAGATGTGCACGGACCTGGGACAGACGACACGCACAACATCAGTCAGTGGACAGAGGTGCTGCCAGGGGAGGAGATTCCTTTTGAGTTCGAGGCCCGTGAAAAACTTAGACACAGGTGCGTGTGGCATACATCTGGATTCAGCTGAAAACAATGATGCAGAACAATAAAATACCTGGACCTTCTCGGCATAAGATTGAGATGATATGATTATACATTCATAACTACTTGTGTGTTCTCTGCCGGTCTGAATTTGTGCTGTTCTGCCCCCAGACATACCCATGAGCTAAAGCTGCACCAGCTCCTGGTACGCGTTGGAGGCTGGGAGCAGGTGAAGCCCGTCTCAGTTGATAAGGTCGGTGTGTTTTTCCGCTACGCCGCTCCTGATCGCAACAATCCCTCCAACACGGTGAGCCTCGACTGTATCAACGTGCATCATACTATTATTCTGTGTCTCTGGAATTAAAGATGATTCACTGTAAATTGCTCAGGTCTTTGAATACATCAGCCTTTTTGTATAAAGTTATTAAAGCTGCCCGTCTTAACGATTTATCTTGTCTTTTTATCTGTGGTGTTTAGGTTGGGAGTCCAGTCAGCAGAACCAACATCATACATCCCCATGTATATGTAAGTCTTTTTACTTTTTTTTTATTTATTTTTTTTTATATATATATATATTTTTTTTTTTTAAATTAAGTAATGATATTTGCTATTAATCGTTAAGCTTCTCATATCATATGCAGTTTTCAGCCTTGCCTCCTGTCAGAGTTGTGTTCTCCATCACTTTGGAGGGTAGCGCACGCAAAATAATCACAGTACAGTCGGCTCTCGTGGTGAAAAATCGCTTAGAAGTGCCCATGGAGGTACGGCTAGACAGCCCTTCTGCTCCAGACAGTGAGTGTCTAACAGGTCTCTCCTTTTGTATCAAAATGTTACATTTTATTTTGTTTACGCATTACGGATGAAAGTTCTCATTTACAATGGTGTCGTAAAATGTGAAGAAATGCATTTACTGAGAAACGCAATTAGACTTATGAAAGATATCAGGAAATACCCTGAGTGATACAAGAGTGTGCAATTTAAGGGATTTTGTTTGAATTTACCAACAGAGCCTGTTGTGCTTCCACCTGTCCTGCCCGGAGAAGCTTTGGCTATCCCTCTCCACCTGACCTCATGGAGACTGCAGGCTCGACCTAAAGGCTTGGGCTTGTTCTTCTGTAAGGTTCCCATCCACTGGACCAGCGTGGAGCGTCCTGGCGAGGTCAGCAGCAGCAAGAGGGAGTGCCAATCAGCTGATTTTGACGACCAGAACAAACGTAGCTTCAGGTAGGTAAAGGTTTGACTTAAGGGAAAGTGTTGGAATTGAATGCAGTAACAATATGTGTTTCGTTCGTGTGTTTGTGTGTTTGTACCTTTTTAAGGTTTTGCGTGGTGATCAAGAAAGAAAACTATCCCGATCAACAGCCGGCTAAAATGGTCACCGGTAGCGCTAAGCAGATTTACAGACAGCCAGGTCACACCATCTACCTGTTACCTACCTTGGTGCTGACTAACCTGCTGCCATGTGACCTCAACTATTACATCAAAGGGACCTCAATCAAGGGAACTATGAAGCCAGGCAAAGAGGCAGTGCTCCATGCTGCAGATACCTCACAGAATATCGAGCTGGGTAAGTCAGACCAACTTGTGTCAAAGATTTAAAGCACAAGCAAGGCATTGACATTGTCACATTGCACAAAATAATTTAGTATTATTGAGGAGTTATTTTGGGGTATTTTTTTTTACCTTCAAATTTAATAAGCCATGTGCTTTCTATCTCTGATTACATTTCTTACACATTTCATGATTGCTAATAAGCATTTAATTTTTCTTTGAATATTGTACACCTTTGCTACGTCCATAAAATGTTTCTAAAACGCTTCGGCACATAGTGTGTTTTTCTTTTCTGATTCTCTTAAGCATAATGCGCTGTAATCCTGAGCTAAACATATCTCCCAAAAGATTCAAAGGGCCAAACTAGTAAAATGCTGTCAACAAAGCAGCATTGGCAACATTAAATGAGTATCACACATTCAATATTTATAATTTAATAGGGGTTCTAAAATAACATGCAGTATTTAAGCACCCTGACGGGTGGCATTGCTCCTAATCCTTACATCATCTATCTCAGGTGTTCTCCTGGAGAACTTCCCAGTGTGTAAGGAGCTGTTGATTCCTTCTGGCACTCAGAACTATGTGGTGCGCATGCGTCTGTATGACACAAACAAGCGGCTGCTGTGTCTCACCATCCGCATCATTCTTCGAGCAGAGGGGGCGCTCAAGATCCTCATCTCCGCCCCTTATTGGCTCCTAAACAAGACGGGTATACTACTGAGTAATCTAATTACTAAAGTGCAATAACAGATTAAAAATGATGTCGTCTAGGCGAGGCTTTACATGTACACTTTGTATTGTGGGCTGCAGGGCTGCCGCTGATCTTCCGTCAGGACAACAGCAAAACAGATGCTGCCGGGCAGTTTGAGGAGCATGAGCTAGCCAGGAGCCTGAGTCCACTTCTTTTCTGTTATACAGACAAAGAGCAGCCTTTCATGTAAGTAAACGGAAGTCAGCAGAATGTTCATTGTTGGATCACTCTTTCTCTTATTTTCTCTTACATTTCCTTCTGCCTTTCTGTCTTTGTATTACTGTACACATGTCCATCAGGTGCACTATGCGTGTTGGTAAAGGGATCCACCCAGATGGTGTTCCAGGCTGGTGTCAGGGATTTTCACTGGATGGCGGACGTGGAGTCCGAGCCGTTAAAGTCATCCAACCTGGGAACAGACCTGGTCTTATCTATAATATAGGTGAATGGAATATTCTCTCATCTCGGTGTAATATTGTTTTCAATCCTACAGTTTCGCTGTTTGTGTTGTGTTATGTAACAGAAGTGATGTGGTTTGTTTAAGGAATTAACGTCAGAAAAGGGAAGGGACAATACCAGGACACCCATATTGTGACTTTTGCACCTCGCTATCTGCTTGACAATCAATCTTCGCACAAGCTGGCTTACTCCCAAAGAGAGTTTGCTAGAGGAAAGGTAGAAACACAGCACAGTTCTGTGAAACAGAGCTGTCTTATATCCTTGGCTGCATGTTAGTATTGTTTGTATTAGTATAGCGTGAATGTGATGAAAACTATTTCATATAACACACACTGTGTTCACTATAGGGCACAGCAAATCCCGAGGGCTATATCTCCACTCTGCCAGGCTCTAGTGTGGTCTTCCACTGGCCCAGGAACGACTATGACCAGCTCCTTTGTGTCCGACTTATGGACGTACCTAACTGCACCTGGTCCGGAGGGTTTGAAGTCAACAAACCCATATCGTTCCATGTCAATATGAGGTAGCGATACTTTGATTAAATGGTCCTAACTATTGCTGTTGGCAATGGCTATACCTTTATATGCATTGTGTTTTAATTAATTAATTAATTAATTTTTTGTAGGGACACATTGGGTAATTGCTACTTTCTGCTTGCGGAAATTGCCTTGAAGGGAGCAACTTATCAGATTTCATTTAGTGACACAGACCAGTTGCCACCACCTTTTCGCATAGACAACATCTCAGAGGTGAGAAATTAATCTTTTACTTACTTTGTTGACTTTCTGCATGCATACTGTGATGTTTTTGGATGATCATAAAATGATCGTCCGATTTTAGTGGATACATTTTAAAAGAAAAAACTGATTTATAGTGTTTTCTTGAAAGTAGCTCTGTCCTTTACCAAAACAGAGCTTTTCAGCTCTGCTTTTCCTTAAAAGCTACACAGGATACATAGTTTCCACAGAGGGAGTGGGGTCAGTTGGGTCAATTGCAATTTAGCTCAGGCAGAAAAGTACCTTTAAAATTTTCTTTTCTTTTCTGTGTTCAGCTATCTAGTTTAATAGCACTGTAAAATATTAATACAGTGGAACCTCTGGTCACGGACTTGATCCGTTCCAAGACTCTGTTCGTGACCGGATTTGTTCGCAAACCGAATCAGTTTTTCCCATTGAAATTAATGTAAATACAATTAATGTGTTTCAGCACTCAAAACAGGTTTTTAAAGTGTATTATGGGTTAATGTGTGGCAATAAAACATAGAATAAAATTAAAATACAGTGGAACCTTGGAATACGAGTAACTTTGTCTCCAAGTTTTTGGCAAAGATAATCAAAAATTTTTAATAAATTTTGACTTGGTTAATGAGTGATGTTTTGTAATATGAGTAGTATTCGTCTGCTGAGCCTCACGTAATCACAACTTCTCTCTCTTACTCACTGCAGGATTTTGGCTTCTGCGCTAGCATATACTGTTAGTGTGTGTGTCACTCATAGGTTTAATGACAATGCAATGTCAAATTTCCGCAAAATCCTCAAAAGGAGATGAAAGCAGCCATCATTGGATAGTTTCCTTGTTAAAGTCGCACGAAAAGAAAAAGATGCAGTGATTCCGTGAGTTGTAGTGAAAGTAACGCACAATAATCCTCCTCTCTCCTGCTCTCTGTCATTGATCCGCCCGTGCAGAGCGCGCATGCAATACACCTGTTTGGCACTCCCAATAGCGGTGCATGCCGGAGGACTCGCGGATAGAATACTTCCCGGATTTGCGCCATGCTCACTAATTATATAGACTATAAATAGACTGACTCATGAACGCTAAGTTTGCGAAGCATTAGTTTGCATTTCCCCGCGCTATTGCCAAGCCATGTTCTAGTGTTTACCTTGCTCATGTTTTGACTCTCGTTTGTACTCTAGTTTCCATGTTTTTGTTGTAGCCTTTGATATTCTTGTTTCTGACACTCTCTCGTCTCCCTCACACCAGCCACGATTCTTTTCGAAGCTAAAGTGCAGGTTATTTTGTTCTATGTATATTTACTTTATATTTTGTAAAGTGCAGGTAATTTTGTTTTATGTATTTTTACATTATATTTTGTATTAAGAATTTTAATTTAAATATCTGTGTGTTGTGGAACGAATTATCTTAGTTTCCATTATTTCTTATAGGGAAACCCGCTTTGATATACAAGTGATTTGGATTACAAGCACATCTCCGGAACGGATTATGCTTGCAATCCAAGGTTCCACTGTAACCTTAATTATATAAAAATAAAACTAAATGAAATAAACAGATGATTTTAATGCACGCTACCTTTGGATACGTAGTTGCTGGTGGATACGTAGTTGCTGGTGTAGGTGGACAGTGGCAGAGGGATATGGTGGCGGTTCTCATGTTTGAAATGCTGTGAACATTTTTTTAATGAGTTTTTAGTACAGAAATAAAAATCAAAGTTTGAACAATCCTTAATTATAGAAAGACTTACGGTAGACCAAGAAATACCAAGAAAACTAACCTTGTATGAGTCGACTTCTGGCATTAAGGAAGTTAGGAGGAAGATGGGCAGGGAGGAGGTTACTGTACAACCAATGAATGCACATCTGACCGATTAAAGGGACGCGAACAGAAAACGGGAAAACATTGGCACGTACGAAGCGGAAGGGGAAAATGGCCAAGGCTGTGTTTGTTCGGCGCACGATTATGTGGTCGTGACCAGATGCAAAATTTTGGCGGATTTTTTAGTCAGGACCCGATTTGTTCATCTTCGGAGGCATTCATGACCAGAGGTTCCACTGTATATAGAGGATTTGTCTTGGGACTTGTTTTATGAAACGGTGTCGTTACTTTAGGTGCCAATCCAGTTCTGGCAGTACGAAGTGCCAGATATCAGACTGCACACTGAAGTGAAACCTGGAGAGGAAATGGACTATGCCTGTGATGAGCCCACACTTCCTCCTTACCTTACACTGACTGTAAAAGGAGCTGGCTCGTCTGAGGTCTCTGCTGACATGAACTGCTTTAGAGAGTACAGCAAACTCTACTATGAGAACTTCATCTACATCGCTGCCACTTTCACATTCTCACAGTGAGTTCTCTAAAAGATAGGTGTAGGTTGGCGATCTGTATTTGATATACACTTTGGTGACATGGATGACTAATGATTTGTATTGACCTCAGGGATGCAAGTAAAAGGCCAGGAGCACTGAAGCGTGATGTCAGCTGTGCCGAACTAGTGCTCGATGTTGAGACAAAGACACAGAGAGTAATACTAAAGAAAAAGGTAGTATGCCTCCATGTTTCTTTTACTGCATTTCTTAATAAAATTCTTTACAGACCCATGTGTTAGCAGTCCCGATTCTGGCTTTTGTAGGAACCAGGAAAGCGCTCTCAGCTGTGGAGGATGACCGGAAAAGGAATGCTTTGTCATGAGGGTTCCTCTCCCCCTCAGAGTAAACCTGCCCAACCCCGACCTCTCGAATGCTCCATGGTGCTGGACATCGCTGGGCTTGCGGCAGTTACAGACAACAGGTCGGTCAGGGCTACAGGCGGCATGAATGGATTCTGGATCAGTTTTTCTGAACAGAATTTTTTCAGTTCCTGTAACATTAGTGTAACATCCTCTTAGTTGAAAATATTGAACTCTGGGCTGTTGCTGCCCAGTGAGCTAGAAAGCTAGACGCAGTTTTTTTTTTTTTTTTTTTTTTTAAATGGACCTCAGCACTCTTGTGATGGCCAACACCCATTGTTACAGTGGCTTATTTGAGAGATGGACCATTGAAATTTTTTATTAAAGACTATTTAAATAAATCTTTAGTAAATTCTAATTTGATAATTAGTATTTAATGTTTTACAGTACAGCAATAAACCGTTAAATGCATGCACCTTTTCATGCAGTTGTGTACAAGAATCATAAAGTTATTAAAAAAAAAATCAGGCTTTGTGTTCTCAATCATCATGATTTTTATCCCTGCCCTTTCTTTCAACCATGCTTGACATTTTCTCTTGGTCTCTTTCAATCTCTGTCTCATTCTCTCTATTTTGTCATGCAGCTACGAGCCACTGATGCTGAAGCGGCCAGATCCTCGCCGCAGCACTACCCAGACGTGGCACTTCTCCTCCGGCATGCTGACCTGTGGCTTACCCAGACTAGTAGTGCAGGTCTGGCACTCCTCTTTTTTTGTTCAGTGGCTCAACCATCTGTGCTTATCACATGCCCTGGTTTTTACTAGATTATTAAATTAACCTGTTACATGTGTGACTCTTTCTGCAGGTGAAGGGAGGAGTCTCAGGTCTGTATGATGGAGCAGAGGTGGTGCTCGGGCCGGACTCGGGACTCCTTGAAAAGCCCCCCGAGCAACAGTTTATTAATCAGAAGATGAGGCCTGGCTCTGGGGTGCTGTCTGTGCAGGTCCTCCCTGATGGTCCCACTCGTGTACTGCAGGTGCACTTTTGATGATGTTTTGCTGGTCTGAATTAAAATTAATTATTCATTTTGTGTTTGGCTAATGGTGGTGGTTGTTTGACTGGACAGATTTGTTTTCCTTCCAGATCAGTGACTTCAGTCAGCGGCGAATTAACAGAACATCTCCCAGCACAGAGGAGAACCAGAAGAAGGAAGATGCACAATCAAAGGATACAGAGGGGGAACTTGAGGTTGATTTGCTTTAATCTATAGAGAAAAAAAATTATTTCCAGTCATATTCTGTGCCGTCATGTATGTGGATTATGTCCATGTATGATTACCCGAAGGCGAACATGAAGTAAGTGATCCACAACAGGGACAACTTCAGCTATAGTGGAATGTAGTCACTCCAAAATTATTGGCACAGTTCATAAAAATGTACCTAAAACAGAAATTAAGTTAAAGTTAAAATATGGGAAACAATATGAAATGTAGGGCCTCAGTAAAAGGTTTCACATGTCTAAAACTGTTCACAGTTGCACATTGTTCCTTCACGCAGTGAGGAAGGTGCCAAAGGAAGGAAAACGAGGCCAGTGATCATGGTTTTAGAATTGCCCAACTTAGCCGATTCTTGTGGTTTTCGCATTTCAAAATCAACTGTTAAAAACATTTTCTTAACAGCAAGCAGTTGGATGAAATCCCTTCCTGAGAGCAACTTACGAAACACTACACCTGAACTTCAAAGTTAGAACTGCAAGTCGCATCGTGTGTTATATTTTCCGAAGAGACCAAAATAAAACTGGTCATGTACACAATCAGCATTTTTTCCAACCCCGGATTTTATACAAGGAAGAGCATCTGATACCTCGTGGAAACTGTAGAAGTGGACCAGTGATGCTTTGGGGCTGTTTTATGGCTGATGTTTCAGGGGCTCATATGAAGATTGATAGTATCGTAATTCTCCTAAGTTCCAGGATATTTCATCCCACAACCTGAATGCTTCAGCCAAGAGTTTCTGACTTCACCATAGCTAGATCTTTCCACAAGATGATGAGCCAAGCATATTTCTAATTCAATACAGAAAAGGTTTAAAAAAAAAAAAAAAAGAGCAAAATAGATATTTTTTTGCAATAACCGTCTTTGGATTTGAACCCTACTGCTGAAAACCTGTGGTCAGAATTAAAGAAGGAAGTCTGCACTCCACACACACACACACACACACACACACACACACAATCTAAGAATGTTCTACAGTGCATTCAAAAAGTGTTCAGACCCCTTTCGATTTTTCACCATTTGTAATGTTGCAGCCTTATGCTGAAATCAATCAAATTAATTTTTTTACTCATGAATCTACATTGAGTACTCCATAATGTCAGCACAAGCACGGAATTATAGAATTCTGCGCAAATTTATTAGAAAAGAAAAACTGAAATATCACATGGACGTAAGTATTCAGACCTTTGCTGTGACACTGACATATTTAACTCAGGTGCCGTCCATTTCTCTTGATCATCTTTGAGATGGTTTTGCACCTTGATAGGAGGCCAGCTGTGTTCAATGAAACTGATTGAACATGATTTGGAAAGGCACACACCTATTTATAAAAGGCCTTACAGCCCACAGTGCATATTGGAGCACAAACTAAGCCATGAGGTCAAAGGAACCAAAGAGCTCAGAGACAGGATTGTGGCAAGGCACAGATCTGGATAAGGCTACAAAAAATTTCTGCTACAGTTAATGTTCCCAAGAGCACAGTGGCCTCCATAATCCTTGAACGGAAGAAGTTTGGGACAACCAGGACTCTTTCTCGGGCTGGCCGCTCGGCAAAACTGAACAATCAGGGGAGAAGAGGCTTGGTGAGAGAGGTAACCAAGAACCCAATGATCATTTATTATTGTCTATTATTATTATTACTATTACTATTATTATTATTATTATTATTATTATTATTATTATTATTATTGTAATTTTGGTAGACGCTCTTATCCAGAGCGACTTACATTTATTTCATTTATACAAATGAGCAGTTGTGGGTTAAGGGCCTTGCTCAAGGGCCCAGCAGTGGCAGTTTGGTGGTGCTTGGCTTTGAACTCCCAAGCTTCCGATCAGTAGGCCAACATCTTAACCCCCTGAGCTGCCCCCTGAACCCCCTGAGCTGCCCCCTGAACCCCCTGACCAACCCCCTGCCCCCTGAACCCCCTGATCACTCTAGCTGAGCGCCAAAGATCCTGTGTGGAAATGGGAGAAAGTTCCAGAAGGACAACTATCACTGCAGCCTTTCACCAATTTGGCCTTTATAGCAGAGTGGCCCGACGGAAGCCTCTCCTCAGTGCAAAACACAAAAAACAGCTAAAGGACTCCCAGACTGTGAGAAATAAGATTCTCTGGTCTGACGAAAAAACCAAGATTGAACTCTTTGGCTTTAATTCTAAGCGTTATGTATGAAGGAAACCAGGCACTGCTCATCACCTGCACAATACCATCCCCACAGTGAAGCATGGAGGTGGCAGCATCATGCTGTG
>JAQLOM010000015.1:8670929-8684305 GCA_030068315.1 Chrysichthys thysi
TATACTTGCGTATTATTGTCTGAACGGATGAACGTGGGACCTTCAGGCATCTGGATATTGCACCTAAGGATGAGCCATACTTGTGGAGGTCCACAATTCTTTTCCTGATGTCTTGGTCGATTTCTCTTGATTTTCTCATGATGTCAAAGAAAGAGGCTCTGTGTTTGAGGTGTGCCTTTATTTGCATCCACAGGTGTGCCACAAATTAACTCCAATGGAATCAGTTAACCAATCAGAAGCTTCTTAATCAGAAGCTTTTTGTTTAAAGACACAATAAACTCAGTGTATGTATACTTCTGACTTTGATGAAAGTGATAAAAAAAATGCATAAAATTCTCCCTCGCTCGATTCTGCCATTTAACAAATGCAAAAAATGTTAATATTTATTGATCTAAAACAGACAACGTTTACTCTGATTTAATGTTTGACAATAAAGAAAAAAGTTTTTGTGGTTTTTTTTTCTGAAGTGTATGTAAATATCTGGTTTCAACTGTATGCATGTATGTATGTATGTATGTTAGATAAGCTAGCCAGAAATATTCAAGGGCATCTGGTTAAGACTAAAGGTCTCCACTGGGACTGGGATGCAAAAAAAAAAAAGGTCACAGTGGAAGGATTTTGCTTTTCTTAGAGCATGAGTGAGCAGTCAGATATGTAGCTTTTGGGACAAAGACCATGTTAACGTAAAAGGTGGTCGTTAGTAATTGCTTAATCTGGCTCATAGTGCACTTTAGGCTGCCTGTTTGTTCATATTTTGGGATATCGAACCAGCTAAATTTATTAGAAATTTTTAAGGGTAGTTTCAGATGAGAATAATTGCGTGAGCTGTGCTAACTAATTGCTACAAACTACATTCCCACGCACATCTGCCAGATGCACTGGGCTGCCTTCATAAACAAACAAACAAGAAGAAAACCTGATGATAGAAAATAGTTATCAACAGATGTCATTATTGATTAGCTGGACTGTGTTATGAAGCAGGCTGTGGGTATGTTATTTTATTTAGACACTGTTGAAACCCTAACCCGTGGAAACATTTTACATCCCCCTATGCTGTGGGCCACTTGCTACAGTGGTGCTTGAAAGTTTGTGAACCTTTTAGAATTTTCTACATTTCTGCATGATTATAATCCTAACCAAAAACATCATCAGATTTTCAGGTAAAAATAGTGTGCTTGGTTGTTTATTTATTCATGTTTTAGGTCATATTTATGCAGAAATATAGAGGGTATCTAATGGGTTCGCAAACCTTCAAGCAGTGTATGACTTCCACTTTCAGGTGTGTACTAGATCCATCTACCAGGCATGCTTTTGTGGGAATGTAAGAAAACCTAGGAAGCTCAATGTCCTAGGTTGAATCATGCTTATTAACTGTTATGTATCGAGTTGTCCTAGCTTACCTGGTTTTCTAGCTGCATAGCATATTTGTGCTTGTGTTTATCAAGCTTTCCTGTCGTATGAGAAGGAAAAAACATTATCCAATTTTACAAGGGCTGACAAGTCAATAGTTTGTTAACAACTTGGGTGGAAAGTGACTGACATGGTTTCAAATGAATGATTAGCCTATGAGTGTCTCATACCATGAAGAATGTGCATTATGTAGTGTTTGGCAGCAAGTAGGGAAGCAATTTGAATCAATCAGCTTGGAAGTGGTTTATTTATAGCATGCACAATATATTTGTAGAGAGACGTCATAAAGCTTTTGGTTCACACGGAAGTTGATCATAAATATGTGTCGATTCACTGATTAACTGAGTCAATTCCACACACAGAAAATGAATTCACCACCCATGCACACACAGCAAGCAAAGCTCATTTAGCCTAGGAATTCATTTCAAGTTTCTGCACAAGATGTACAATGTGGATTGCTTTTTTTAATTATTCCTTTCAAAGTACTTGCTGCATTTCTGAGCAGAAGTTTATAGCAACACAGTGATTTTTTTTTGTGTTTTTTTTTTTGGTCTGAACCATGAAATCATTTCCTATATTTGTATACTAAAGCGACCATGCAGCTCTTCCAGTGTAGGTTATATATACTTGAGTATGAACACTGATTCATTCCTCTGTTCCTCATTTGTCTGTTTAGCTTCATCGCCATGGAGCTCATAGACACCTACTGTGTGCTCATCTCCTCTAAAGTTGTGTACTTCCTTAAGCCTGGGGAATATGTGGACCGGGAAGCCATTTTTCTTGAGGTTAAATATGATGATCTTTACCACTGCCTGGTCTCCAAGGACCATGGGAAAGTGTATGTTCAGCTCACCAAGAAAGCTGAAAGCACTAGTAGCGGGGTAGCCATTCCGGGCCAATCGCACCAAAAGCCCATGGTAAGAAAGCTTGCTAATTTATTCTGGCTTTGTCAAGATCTTTTAGCCTGTACATAAATAAATAATGTGTCCCATAAGCATTTGTAGTCTGACATCTAAAAGCGGTGACCTTTTCTTTCCACAAGGTTCACGTACGGAGTGAGAGTCTGGCAGTGAAGATCTCACAAGAAATCAACTATGCCAAGAGTCTTTATTATGAGCAGCAGCTCATGTTGCCCCCCAGCGAGAATGAGGATAGTTTACTCCTGGACTCCTGACGAAATTAACACAAATTTGGTAGATGTCGGTTTCTTATTCTTGCACTGTTTTTAAAGGCATACATGAAGAGTGAGTCCGCGCATTGAAGCAGACATGCTCTCGATGAAGGGTTTGTTTCATGATGCAAACTAGTAGTCTACTGTAATATTCTCCATCAAGCACATTTAACTGGCAAATATGCAAGATTTTACTCCTCTGTTAAACATGGAAGATATGATTGAAGTTATTTTTGTTTTACAGTTGTTTATATAGTTTGAGTGGTTACTGTTGCTAGAATTATACATAAAACCTAATCTTGTATATGTTTGTTTATAGGGCAGGTAGAGCCACTATGACGCTATTGTTGTGTACATATTGTGGAGAAATTTAAAGAACAAGATTAATTTACAAAACTGCCTTTAAACTAGTTTTCTATATTAATGAAAGAATTGTGGTTGAGGAAATTGCACTGATGTAGATGTAAGAAACTGCTGCTGTCCTAATTGCTTACTGTAGTCCAGTAAAGTCCAGTTTATATACATAAACACACACTCATACACACACACACATGATTAATGGCTACAGGGAAGTGTAAATAATATCTCATTATGCAGAGAAGCCCTAAGAAAGAAACCACTAGAATTTTATTTATTTATATTTCTTCTTTTTCTATAAGCTATTTTCCATGATGGAGGCATTTGAAGAAAAAGAGAAAAATCTTTAGTGTAAATCTTTAGTAATAATATACTTACCCGTACTGTTTGAGACAAACAGCGCGGCAAATTAATTTAATCACTACAGTAATTACTAATACTTTGATATTTGGCCTGGAAATGAACTGCATAGATTTATTGCTTTTGTTGCAAATAAACTATTGCTAATGTGCAGAGAACGCAAGTGAACGATTGTGTAAGATTTGGTGCCTTTTTTGTTGCTGGTGTTTTTCTTATGTTTCCTTAATTGTTTCTTCTTCCTTCGTTTTTGTGTCAAATGTTTTTTTTGTTTTGTTTTGTTTTTGTTTTTTGTATCTAAAAATTTGTAACTCTGATTGGTTTTAATTTATCCATTGTCTACCACTGACTTTATTTATGTGGCAGTCTGGGAAAAATATTCACATATGTCACATTTTGATATTTTCCACAATATGAAATTCTGAATTTTTTATTTTTTTATTTTTTATTTTTTTGTCCTGCACTGAAATTCACACGTTCTCAAGGATTCTGGTTATGGCCAAGATTCAATTCCAGTTTCACTTTGGACATTTGCATTCATTGTCTAAAACCAATTTTTGATTTCATTTGCATTTATATAAGATATTCACGTTCGAATATATTCTTTCTTACGTTATCACATAGCGCCAGGTTTATGTGTCATCCGTCTCGGTCTCCCCAGTCTTATCATCTGACGTAAACATTCTGTACTATTGGATACATTTTTATGAGGCAGTTTAAAGTTGCTTGTCCACGGTCACTGTGTTCTCTGTTGGTCCTGGTACCTGTTTACAAACTAATTTGATAAGATGTGACCATTTTGCCACAGCACACGGAGAAGCATCCGACAACCTGAGCAAAGCATGAGGAAAGCAACTGTGAGGAAATCACACTTAGCTGGGAGAGTTTTTAACATCTTTAGACCAACTAACTGCAATTACTGCCCTTTTTATTAAACTGGCTCTGAACCCAACACAACCTTTGTACAAAACCTAGGCAAGAATATGAATTAAATACAGTTTTCGCAAGATTTTCTTTTCTGATATGCTATAGATACATCAAAGTATATTATTGGCCATTTTCCAGGATTCAGACAGAGTGACGTACAGGTTTCCCCAGACCACCACACACATGTAAGGATTAAACTGACAAATCTGCTGAATAACTCTACTCTGATGATTGGTTAAAGACCTCTTTTTGTTTTCTTCTCATAATATTGTTTCTGCTCATTGTTTTCTTCTCTAATTGTGTCATACCACTGCTATTAAATCATTTAAACTACACTGATCTATGCATATATATACACACACACACATTAAGTTTACAAGTTAGTAATTGTATGTTGAGGTTTACAAATGACCAAAGACGAGACTTTGAAAGGAATTAATTCATCCTTCTCTCTCTTACTCAGCCGTGTGTATTTGACGTCATGATAGGATAGACTAAGCATCTATCATCCCCCTCCAGCTGTAGAAGAATGTCAAGTTTGAGTGAGTTGTCTTTCCTCATGTTCTGTTAAATTCCTGTGCATTTCTACGACGCTTTCTTTAGTCTTCATGAAAGTGTTTCAGTTACCACATCTGAAGGGACTTTTCTTTGCATTAGTAGTATTGTAAACTTTCCCCACATCAGTGTGTGAAGTAAGAGGATACGAGTGACCCAGCAGGTCAGTGCAGCAGTGTGAAATACTAGTAGGAAAAGACAGCTTCCCAGAAATGTCAGGTGAATCACACATTGTATATATTGTAAAGCCTAATAAAACTTGTGGTTTTTAGAATTCAGATGAATCTTGTTTCTTGGGGGGGTTGGGTTTTTTTTGTTTGTTTTGTTTTGGGGTTTTTTGCCTGTTATAACTTCTGTAAATTAATTAAGAATTTCCAGCCTTTAAAGAAATAAAAAGCTAAATGGGTTGCTTATTCGATATACACTGAATATTTTTGGTTTTCATAGGTTTTTTTTTTCTCTTTTCACACGTTTCATGAAATGCGTAGCGATTCATATAATTGTATTTATGTATCTGTCATCTGTGGCTCTGTATCTATCCATCTATCACTAGGTTTTTTTTTCTTATTTCTCAGCTGAATATCCCAGTCCTTAATTTCATAATTACAAAGAACATCTCATGAGACTCATATCGGTGTCAGAGAGACCATTAATGTGAGAATTTATATGAAGATAATTGGAAATAATTCTTCTCCGCTTTGTGCACGTTTTCTGGTTCGTTTCTAACCATTGTCCATTATCACAATGCTCTTTTACAGATTTGAGTGACCTCTTTTTAAACCCGGTGATGTGCAACCTTTCCCTTTAATTCTTCTTCTTGACTGACAGTGTAACGGCGGCTCCAAGGTCTCCCCCTCGCTGAGGAGCAGCTCAGAGAGCGTTTGTCTATCTTTCCCCCGCTTGCACACAACTAATGATGGATGTACGCAATGCCAGCCGGCCCGTGGAGCCCAGGCTGTACAAGCATTTTGGCATAAGGATTTCACCCTGTGTCCAGGGTGTCTAAATCTGTCTAAATGTTCAACGTTGCTGTATTAGGAGCCAAATGGGGGGAAATGTTCACGATATAGGTTGTGGATTGTTCAGCTGTCATTGTTGTATCTGATTTCCAGATTTCGCCCGACACGTCGACTTAATCTGACATTTTTTGGTGTGGACGTGGAACAGTGTGTCCAAGAAATTTTTGAACTTGTAATTTGAACATTTCAAACCTCAGCATGACCCAAGATTGCTTTCAAGTCACAGCAATGGTATTCCAGGGGAAATGATACTAATGTAACTGAACAGAAGTTGAAAAGGAGTTTTAAATGTCGAATTAAGACCAGAGTCATCCGATGAACGGAGCAATGAGCACATAATCATACACGTAGTTCACGTCCAGGGCTAATAAGTAACCGTAACCAGGATATGTACTGTAACAGGGTTATGAAGTGTGACGCGCCCCTGCAGTGCCTCTGAACACTTACGATACGCTCCGTCTTTTCCACCTGTGCTGGCTCTCATGAAGCCCTTCTATTCCCTTGACAGAGTTCATCACAGGGTGAACTGTCCATCCAACAGCCTCCTCACATTAATCTCCTATTTGGCTAACCTTGCTCTGAACTCGCCCTCTGAGATTTGAGCTGACTTCTCCAACACACGTGCAGCCCATGACACAGTGATATGTCATGATCCCACATGAAAAACTTCCACTGGCAATAGTGGCTATATGAAGATCCAAAGGTTTCGAGTTGAAGCGCTCGCTTCAATTTCGTATTGGAGGGGGGAAAAACCCTGCCCTGCCAAAAAATCTGATAGCTCTGAAATTTTAACTTGTGTAGACTTTGACGGTTTCTAATCAATTGTTCAGATTTCATTAAAGTCTGGAAAGAAAGAAATTCAGCCTCGGTGCTTGAAACCCCATTTTCAGTAATCTGCTGTAAGGTCCTTTGGTGTAATGGTTGACATCCGATTAGAAAAATGTAATACTTTAACGTATCATAGGCCTCCAAGCCTCTGATCGTACGTCCAAAGAATGCAGGAATCAATCAGGGGTGTTTTGATGTAGCTCATTTCTAACAGCACGTTTGACAGAGCTTAAAACGATGAAGGTGAGCCCTGATTATTTGCATAAACCCACTGAAAGGCATCTGTTAGCCCTCCAGTGGCCGACCCTTTGCAGCATGTTTTCCTGTTAAAGACGGCCTGTGTTTTGACAACCCTACCATGAGCGCCATGAGCTTATATTTGGCTGGCCTGCGGCGCAGGAATGCTGACCATGAAATGCCTGTGAGTTTTGGCCCCGAAAGAACGTGCTCACTGCCAGGGACGTACGTTTCTAACCCAATGAATCCACACAAAATATCGCTCGCTGCTGCTCTTTTATTATCAAATACTGTTTATTTAGTCATGACAGTAATGTTGTGATAGATACGCTGGATTTATTTACAACATGCTGGAGAAGGAACTTTCATCGAGTTACCTAAAAATGAAAAGAAAAAAAAAGCATGTGAAATTAGTAATATTCTACAACTTTCACTAAATCCATGGCATCTGTGTGTAATTGGACTTGAAGACTTCAGCCGGTTCCAGAACTTTTTTCTTCCAGAAAATCGATCCGTTATTCAGTCTGTATTCCCACCGACCTCGGGGTGCACGCTTGTCAGCAAGCCTGCGGAGTCTTTCAGACCAACACGTCGATATTTCCACCAGACACAACTACACATTGTGACTTCATGATGAATTACATCCCTTGTGAAATTTATGCTGGATAAACAAGCCACCGTGATGCACCGCCCATGGTCCTGAAGTCTTTTGCTACAACTCGTTTGCTGTTCCAGGGACACGGTGCTTGTGTTCAGTTTGATTAAAGGATTTTTCACATTCCATCCTTCCCTGCAGTTACTTATTTAAGTCCGTCCCTTGAACGTGTTCATGCACGTGTAGCTTCCTGCAAACTTGTGGATTTCCTCCAGAGCACCCTGTGGCAGGAGGCTGCAAAAGAAAACCAATTGTTCATACGGAGAATCTTTTTCTTTCCCACCTCCCAGAATGATTAAAAAAAAAACAGTATTAGAAAACTGACCTTTTGAGGATGACGAGAATGTGCATGGTCCACGGCAGCACGACGAACGCCGTGTTGGTTCTGACTGCATCTACAGTCCTGTGAGCCACCATTTCAGGATTCAGAGGAGGGAACAGCTGAGGGAACCTGCCAAAGACAATTCAGAATGTTCTGAGCACAGTGCGGGGATAAAGACATTACTGAAATCATTTCATTTCCCTTTGGGCCACTTGGCCAGGTCGAACCACAGTACCTGACACGCATGCCTTGAAACATCTCCGTGTCCGTGTGGAAAGGAAGTATGGTGGTGCAGTCCACTCCTGGACAATCCAGCAAGCCCAGAGTGAGACTCTCCATGAAGGCGTAGGCTGATGCTTTGGACGTGCAGTAGTCGATGGCCCCAGGGATGGACGAGAGCGAGAGGATGGAGTTGATGCACACCACGTGGCCATGGCGCAGCTCCAGCATGCGAGGCAAGAAAGCCTTTGTGGTCTGTCGGGAAAAGAGACGCGGGACCCATTTTGCATTATTCAGCTTCTTCAGCTAGCTTGAGGAATTTCCAATAACCCCGGCACAATACAGCAAGGACTGCTGCGACGCCGTGGGATTCAGTAAGTCCCGAAAATCACGCAGCCTGCTAAACTGATTCATTTAGCAGATGTTTGAATTTTGGCCCTCGTCGGGCGTTTGATCTCAAGTCAAAGGATTAATAGATTGTGAACTACTACTATTACATCTGTCCACTGGCCTTGCCATGCCCCGACATATCAAAGACTCCTCTTTCAACCCCTTCATGTGTTTTAAATTAGGAGCTCGACAAATTAACTACCACCTTCGGCAGTGGTTACTTAACGTGCATCTAAAGCATATGAACGTCACCTCTGATCATCGTCACCCATAAATTTGTTCCGAGCCCCGCAGACGAATGTTGGACTGATCGAATCGACCAGATTTCCTCTGAAAATTCCTGCAACATTCGATGCAGCCTCAACTTTGCTCTCAGGGTTTTATTGGAAATGCAGCTCTGGGACATTTGTTGAAGAGCAGCCAGTTATCATGACTGGGTTTGTTGTTTCCGAACTTCACTATAAGAGCCTCTTGATTGTTTCATATGAAGAATGCGAAGTTTAAAACAGCCCCCCCCCCTTCTTGGCAATAACATTGATTAATTATGAGGGGAAATATTCCAAAACAGATAGCAAGCCAAACGATTGGAAAGTGTTTAAATAAGTATGAGATGTTTTGAAATCCACAAAGAAGCCCATGTGCAATTGTTAGGTTCAGTAGAAGGTTACTGTGCGATCATACTGGTGTATGTGCTGAAGAGAACAGAATGAGCACTGTGAACGTTGGAGTTTGTCCTTTCACTTACCCAGAACTGCCCGAGTGTGTTGATGTGCTGCGTTTTCAGAAGGGCATCGTCGTCACTGTTCATCAGACTTTTCCCATGAACCACTGCGGCATTGTTCACCAGAATAGTCACGTCCCCAACCTTCGAAAGAAGCAGAGCATTCCACTTTATTAATCTCCCCAGAGATATTAGTGTTACTTTGTGTGTACATATTTCTTATCCTCTGCACATTTATCATTCGGAACATTTCCTTTCCATACCCTGTCTGATGACAAGGTTGAGTTTTCGAAGCCAACTCTGCTTTAAAGCATTTCTCAAGGTCGGTTGTGTTACTCATTTTCCTGTCATCAGCGGAGTCTAGAAATTTCAGCTTCCATTACAAAATCCCTTCCTTCGGTTTATTTGGGGGGGTTTCTTTCTTTCTAAGGAGCAGTTCAAATGGCAGACTTTCTTGGTCACTGAATCTGCCCTCAGGTGTTTTGCTGTTGTAATTAAATTCCTTTAATCTAACGTTAATGGACATTGTGTGCCATAAAGCACCTCCTTTTCATTCCCTGCAATAACGTTCGCCTCCTTGGAGGTGCAGTGAGCAGCGCAGACATGGTGTGTTTTACGTTACCTTTTCCCTCACCACCTTGGCCTGCTCGTACACCTCCTCCCTGTTTCCCACGTCACACACAAAGTAGTGGCATTCTGTCCCCGTCATGGAGATCTCCTCGCACGTCTCACGCAGGCACTTCTCCGTACGGCCCCAGAGAATGATCTGAAGGCAAATGACAACCAGAATGCTGGAGGATTAAAGGAATACTGGAGACTGTCTCATCTTTATCGCTGTTCACCACATCTGTCGTGCATGGGATTCTTCTACAAAGTTTTCAACACACTTCCTGTTGATTCATCCTATTAATGGAAGTTCTTGAATTCTCAGTAAGCGTTTATATCCGATTATACGGCACAAAGTTTATAAACACTACCGGTAAATGTCCTACAATGAGACAATTCCAGTTGCTCATAGTTTTCCACATTTTCTTTTGACGCAATTTGGTTTTTACTTTGGGCTGCACTGAGCGATTTTCTAATACTAACAACAAATTGTTTGTGCTGAAGACAGAGTCTTGTTTCGAAGAAAAAAAGGGGACAGATTTGACACATTTAGAGCTTAATTCGACTGAAGGGTTTGACACAGAAGTTTATTCACTGCCACAACAACTGCCCTTAGGCTGTCAATCGAACTGAGTTTTGCATCAACAGGATTGCTGTTGTATTCTCCTTACATTGTGGACAGACAGCACACAAGTGATCTGTAGACACGAGGTTGAGGAACGCTAACGTATCCCTTTAACGCAACCCAGAACATTGGAGGGTCCCTGCGATCGCCAAAAAGCATTACACAAACAAAGAGCTGAAGTTCCTCTGGGGAAAAGACAATGATGTATTCCTGTATCTTTCTGCAGGAGAGCCAGTGAGAGTGATAGCAGACGGGGTCAGCCTGCGGGGGCTGCTCCACTCACTGGCTATTAGATGTGTCATTCAGGGAGGGGGTCAGAGAAAGGTAACACAAGAATGAGTCCTCCTCCCTCGGCCCGTCCATCTTCATCTCACTCACTCATACGCAAACACGCACGCACAAAGGCGTTACACGCTTCAGTCGCCTGATGAATCCTTTCGTGTCTGCTTAATATCTCAGTGAGGGAGAAGAGAACAATAGCAAGACAGAAACAGAGAGCCAGAGAGAGTGCTCAGATCAGTAGGAAGCAGGTGTGGGCTCTTGAAAGAATGGCAAGCCTCCTGACTCGTGCACAATCAGTGTTGCATTCAACACACATACACACACACACACAGAACATCCCATTATCAGGAAAAAGTTCCAGCAGCATGCTCACTGGAGCAGCGTTATGGGGTCAGACTTGGGCCACGGAGTTCCTGCGTCTGTGCTTTTACCTCAACGTGACACCATTTACATACTCTACAACTTCCTTATGGGAATTCTACTTTGGAGAAACACACAGGTGTCTCTCTGTCTCTCTCTCTCTCTCTCATTCTTTTTTCACATCCATGCAAAAACTGATTTGATGAATCAGTGTCCAAGTCATACGGGTTCACACATTTGCTTTTGATGTGAGTTGGATAATATTGAGTAAACATTGAGAACCTTTTCATGGATCAAGCCTAGGAGGATATGAAGAAATGGCTTTGTTTTTCCATTATGTGTTCCAGTTTATCAGTCACAGGACAACAGATAAGCAGAATGGCTTCCCTGACATGTGTGTGCCTGCGTCGTTTGGCTTCCCCACACACACACACACACACACACACATATTCACTCACTCAGCTCTATTCGTGTGGCTTTCAGTTTGAGTCTTTCTGCAGCCTGCACAATAACACTGATGACATCACCAGCCCTACTCCACTAGAACTGGCTGACCTACCAATGAACTTGGCTGTAATAACCAATCTGTAAGGTGCTTTTTGCCTACTACACCACCTGCATGTGATCCATTCACACACCCACCCACACACACACACACACACACAGATGTACACACCTACACTCATGAGCAGGATCTCTTCACGTACGCTCACCTTGGCTCACACGCATATTCTCGTAAAGTAGAACAGTTATTCCTGTCACTCAGTCTCAGCCAAAATACTTGCACCCAAAGTGATATCAGATATCTTTCTCTAAGGTTTCGGGAAGGTTCTCTTTGAACTTTTCAAGGATTGTTCTCGAGCTTGGGTTTGAACTGAGCTGCCAAGAAAGTGGTTGCCACGATGCGTTGAACTCTGATGAACTTCTGGTTCACACTGTGAAGAGGTCCCCCCTCCCCAGTATTGAGTATAGGGAAGTTATGAGGGAGAAGGTTAAAAAGTCACAGATCATTTAAACTCAACAAAACAGTCAGTCTTGCCTGTCAGCGCTCCATTGTGGGGCATTTGTAAAGGCAGAAAGGCTTAGGAAACACCTGTGTTTGTGTGCCCGCAGAGGAGAATCTGAGGAGGCACATGAAACACAAGCGACCACACATTCATTTGAATCCAAGTGCTATGTCTAGAGTCTAGACACATGACCACTAATGACATCACAATCTTTGTGGACATGTGGATTTTTTCTTCTGTTTTCTCTCTTTTTTGTGTGTGTGCATGGTTTACCTTCTACTATAAGGAACCGGTTAACATGGGGTAATGTCCTAGGACCTGAATGTTGACCATGCAATTATTCCATGCTCTTGTAAGACCTGGCCCGTTCCCTAAGCAGACCTGTGTCCCAGTGGGAACACATGAGGTCTGGGTTACACAAATCTGCTTCATTCTTTGTGTTTCAGATTGCAGAGAAAGTTTGATCTAGCCAAGAATGACCTGCAGAGGGCCACGCGCGCGCTACAAACACACTCCTGTCCCGAAAGTGCCTAGCCCTGTGAGGAGACTTCAGTACCTTTTTGGCTCCTTGCTTGGCGAATTCTTTGGCCAAGTGGCGCCCGATGCCTCTGCCTCCCCCGGTGATGAGCACCACATCCAGGCTGAGGTCTTTGCGCTTCTGCGGCAGGAGGAGACGCGCCGCGGCTTTCAGGACGCACAGGACGAGTTGGATAGGGAAAAGCAGCGCGCAGCACCACAGCTTCACATCCATCCTTCTGCTCCACACAGACCTCCGACGAGCTGCTCGTGCGTGCTGGGAACTGCTCAGCTGTCACACACACTCTTACTCCTGCAGGCAGACTCAGGAAATCTCAGTCTGAAAGGAAAGAACCAAGAAAACAAGCCTACAGCTGAAGGTGTGAGCCAGGTGTCCCAGTGGAGCTGAACTGAGCAGTGGTGTGTGTGTGTGTGTGTGTGTGTGTGTGTGTGTGTGCCTGACGCGCTGCTGACTGAGGGAAGTGGGACGGTGCTCTGTCTCTTATGTACCGCCTCAGCACCACGGCGCGCTCGAGCTGATGGAGAGGTCGCGCTCACGCTCTGTGGGCTCCTACACGCGGGGCTTTGGAACTGAAACACGCTCCACCCAATATGTCACACACACTACATGTCACACACTACATGTCACACACTACATGTCTTTATTGCCTGTTTTTGTTTTGTTTTTAATTCCCCTGCTTGGATCAGCAACTGAAAGTTTAGGCTCCCTGTATGAACTCCTGCCACTAAAGTTAAACACAGGTTCAAGTACAAATAGTGGAGATGATGATGATGATGATGATGATGATGAT